>NEWO01000053.1:2012276-2026633 GCA_003013225.1 Phalaenopsis aphrodite
GTTTTTGTCTTTTGCTTCAATTTTAAAGATTTTGTTAATCAGAGCAATCAGGAGCATATTTAATGCATTTCTTTTATTTGATTACTTACCCATAAAATAATATGATCTTTATGGAAGTTTCATGATTCCAATACCATGTTTCAAGCTCTATGGATGGGTGACCAGTCATCATTTTTGATAAATAATAATGTTTTTATACTGTTTTATTTTTTAAGAAATTTATGATTATCATGATTCTTAGTATTTTTTTTGTTTCATGAACTATTAATTTTCTACGGTTTTTGATGCATTTAAGCTCTTCAAACTTCAGGACCTTGTGGTGGGATACATGGCAGTGCCAAAATATTCTGGACTACGCATGACTGAACACCCACAATACATTACTGTCAGGTGATGAATACCATTTGTGTAAATTTCTATTCATTTTTCTCAACGAGCTTCATGCATAATTGTTGACGGGTCAAGCTTTTGATTTTTCCTCTTCTGTTATTTCTCATATTTGACATTATGGAAATTCAGAAATGAACGAGGACGGGAGATGCTTATGCTAGTTGAGAATCTTTTGGAGATAACCGAAACAACCAGCAGTGTAAGGGAACTATTTGCATGAATATTCACGTGATAAATAAATTCACTTGTAAAGTCCTATCTGGCGATGAAACAACCACCATGTAAAATTGCATTTCAGGGAAACAGAAAGCCATTTGTTATGGAGACGGTTAAAGCAGATGATAAAGCCAAGTTAGGTATGCCATTGCTTTTTTATGGAGTAAAGGCCAAAATAGTCTCCCAACTATTATTAAGTGTCAAATTTAGGGTCCGTTTGGGGCAGCTTATAAGTGCGGGCGGCGTTTTCAAAATGCCGCCATACCGTTTGGTTCGCGCTTTTCGCCAGCTTATCCGAAACTGCGTTTGGATTTTTACACTAAACGCAGGCCGCGGGCCGACCCATAAGCAGCTTATCCTGAAACGCACAAGCTGCCCCAAACGGACCCTTAGTCTCAGAGTCTTAGAATGCTTCAGTTTACTTTCATACTATTATTAGTTGGCTCCAAATTGGTCATAAATTATACTTTCCGTTGAATTTAATGGCGGTCTGCACGAATTCAAGGATATTTTTATCTTATGTAATATTTGAAAATTTAGGTGATTGTACATAAATCTCTTTTTTATTTGTCACTGAAAAATTATAATTTTTAATTTGTATAATAAATCTCTTCACAATTGTCGTAACTTTTTTTCAAATGAAATTTTTTGTTAGATTATTGTTTGAATACACAGCCTTATGTTTATATATATATATATATATTCTGAAAAATATTTCTATAGAAATATTAGTAGTTTGTCAGCAGTCACATAACTTTATTATTCATATACAATGTTTTAAACATAAAATAAATTCATTCATTAGTTTTTCTGTTCAATTTCATCTATTTTAAAACACGTTCTGTAATAAAAAAAATTAAATTGAAATTGAGTAATTCATATAGTTTCAGATTGAGTGAGCTCTTACTGCATAATTATTGATTATTTTAAAACCCTTCAGTTGAAAAAAATTGACTCTTGTGAAGAGATTTATTAATGCAAATTACAACAACAACAACAAACCTTTATCCCACTATGTGGGGTCGGCTGCATGATCATTTTTCTCCATTGTTTTCTATTGAGTGTCATATATTCATCTAATTATGTAAATTAAAATCTTTTTTTTATATAATATGCCCAAGTCTTTCTAGTTCTACCTCTGCCTTTCTTAACATAAGTCGAATCTAAAACATCTACTTTCCTAATCGGATCATCAGATTATCGAAGTTTAATGTGACCAAACCATCTAAGATGACTCTCTAATTTTGTCCGTCTTTGGAGCTACACTAACCCTATCACAAATATATTTATTTTGCATTTTGTCTCTAAGTGGAAAGCCACTTAGGCACCTAATCATTCTCATCTCAACAACACTTAATTTTATTCTTCTCTTTTAAAGGCCAACATTGAGCGTCATAGAGCATTCTAAGTCTCACCACCATCTTCTAAAATTTTCCCTTCATTTAAGCAGTACTTATCTATAACACAATAGGCCTGAAGCATTCCTCTAATTCAACCAACCAACTTGAATCCTACTAATAACATCCCCATCTATATCACCATCACTTTGAACAATAAACCTGAGATATCTAAAGCGTTCACATCTTTTAATAATGTGATCACCAATAGTTACAATTCTGTCACTAGAGCTACTGCTACTAAAATTACAGTCTATGTATTCAGTTCTAGTTCTACTCAAATTATGGCCTTTAGACTCCAATGTAGACCTCCATAATTTATGTTTTTCCTAAGATTTCTCTCTCGTTTTATCCACGAAGCAAAAAACATACACTAAGGTGCATCCTCCTGTAAATGTCCAGTAAGAGCTTCCATAACTAAAGCAAATTAAAAGTTATAATTTTTCAAAAATAAATAAGAAAGAGATTTATATACAAATTACATTAATTTTGAATAATTACATAAGAAACAAAAAGAAACCTTTAATTAATGCATACCGTCATTAAATTTAAATATGATTTAGGACCATCTTGGAGCAACTTTTAATAGTCTGTGACTAAATTTGAGTATTATAAAATTATGGAACTAAATTGGACAATTCTTAATAGTTAGGGGACTATTTTGGGCTTTTACTCATTTTTTTAATGTAGAACTGTTTCTTGTTGGATTTATCAGCCTACTGTATATTTAGAAAAAAAACATCAGATGTTGTTTCCATTTCTGTTCTCAATCGATACCAGCTTTTCTCATGCTAAAAAAGTTCACGGGCAAGTCAATAAATAAAAATTCTAATGGTTCAAGACCTGATTTTTTTGGCTTGATGGACTTTCTTTCCTAATTTCTCAATTTGTGGACAGAGATCTTTAACAATGGGTTTTAAGACGGTCTATCTTAATCCTTTCAGGAAAAGGTCCTTCTCAGCAAGTTCCTCGATTCGTTGGTAATTTGATTGCATTCATATTAAATTTAGTAAGTATGCTGGTCTGAATATTTGTTTCTACATAAATTTTCTTCAATATCTGATGAACTGTAATCCTAAATTTTTATACTATTGCAGATCGGACCTAAAGGCCTTGAATTTGGTCGATATTCTTTGGATTACCATACAATAAGAAACTACCTATATATAAACCGTCAGTGGGGAAAGCAAAGGTGGTGTAGCTAATCTGCATTATTTTGGGTCTGATATTTTAATTGACAATTTCTCAACTTTGTTTTGTTGGCAGAGCTGAACGACACATGCCGTCATATGCAAAGAAAATTGTGGAAGAGTATAATGTGAATGGACAAATAGATGAAATGCTTTCAAAGACTTCAAATTAGGAGGTTCACTGAATGCCTACTCTTTTTAGATGGTGTCTTTAGAGTGCCTTAATATGGCTTGGTATCTGTCTCAGTACTTAGATGCTATGATATCTCATTTTATGTTCATTATACTTGTTGAGTTGGATAACACTATTTTAGATGTTCTGAATTTAAATTCTAGCCTTGTGATTCTTCTTTTACTGGTTTTGGCATTTAAGAGTGTAGGATTGTTTGTTATTACTGAAATAGCATTGTTTCTCATTTGTAAGGAGGTGCCCTAATGGTATTTATATAGGATTCCTAGATAGTTTGTAAGAACTAAGTAACGGACTAGGATGGTTGTAACTTGAAACTAGATAAAAAATATCTGAAATGAAGTTGTTTAGGAAGGGTTCGGAAAGGTACAACAGCTGTTATGGGTGAAAACAGCCAAGGGGAAAAATATCAGCAAGATTTTGAAGGTATTCAGAAGTCAAGGAAGATCCACTGGTTGTTCTAGATCAAAATATAGTCATACCATCTGAAAGAGAAGAAGGTATAAACTACCAAATGGAAAGAAAAACCAAGAGAGTCTCCAGAAGTATAAAACAAGCCAAAATGTCCAAATTCAGGTTCTAAGCAACATACTTATTATTCCCAAACAAAATAACACCCTAATTACTAATTCTAAATAAAACAATTAAGAGTCCAAGTGGGTCCGACCAACCCTTGGAGACTGAGATGCCAACCCTTGGAGGCGAGTATGTTGAACCGGCGAGCTAGAAAGAACAACACCACGACCTAGTTTTGTTCTTGCACCCATCCTAGACGCACGCATTATTCTCCTCGGATAGGAGGGTTTCACCCTCTTCACTGAAGCATGAGGCTCCTCGTAGTATGGTGCTAGGTTGGCAACATTAAATGTCATAGAAATGTTGTAGTTGTATGGCAGATTAATCTTGTAAACGTCATCATTCATCTTCTTGACAAACTTGAATAGAACGTCAGCTTTTATCTGAGCTTTTCAAATGAACCTGAAAGTAATCTCTCATTCAACATGAACCATACTAGATCACCTTCCTTGAAGATCATAGCTTTCTTAAACTCGTTAGCTTGCTTCTGATGCTTGGTATTATGTTTGACAATTATTCGTTTACATGCTCATGAAATGCTTGAATATCCTTCAGCATCAACATAGCTTAATGGTTGGGTTATATGCACCAGTCCAATGGGGTAAGGGTTTTCTTCCATATGCTATCTTGAAAAGACTATGACCAGTAGAATGGCTGGTTGAACCTTTATAAGCATACTTGACCTGGGGTTGGATCAGGTCTCATTTTTTGATATTCTTGACCATAAAGTATTTGAATAGGTTACCTATATTGCGATTCACCACTTTTGATTGCTATCAGTTTGGGAGGGTGTGCTGTTGAATTGAAATGAAGATTTGTGCCCAACTTCTCCTATGAAGTCTTTAAATAATGATTTGAAAACGGGAAAAAATATTACTTCGGGAGTACTGATGCATCAGTATTTCAATGAGAAGGTGTCACGTATGCAATGATTCCACGATAATACCACGTGGTACCTCTTCATTCGAGTACTGATGCATCAGTACTCCTGAAGGTATAAATTTTTCTGAAAACGGAGTCTCTCTGAAGTATAAATTTGTAATATGTGATGTGCCCATCTTCTTATGGTAGAATATAAAATGTCTCTTTTTTGAGAATAATCTGTTGAGTATATTGGAGGCCGATCCAATTCGCACCTGATTGGGCTCGACAACTTATGGAAATTATTTAAAGGCTTTTAAATAATTTATTTTCCTCCTATTCTCTTCCTTCTCCAGCCTTGCTCGCGCTCCACGTTCGGGATCCCGCCTTCCCCTATTTTCGCGACTTCGTTGGTTTGCTCTCCCGCTCTCCCGCTCTCCCGCTCTCCCGCATCTTCTCAAATTCGCGAATCACACCCCTTGCCTTAATGGGCAAAGGAAAGGCCTGTTGTAAATTAACAGCATCTAGTGCATCCCGGAGATATGCTCCTCCAAATCCTCTTCTGTGGTTTACTGCTTGCGGAAAAGAGGAACATCTGAAGCTTTACCCTTTCTTCACGTGTACTATTCGGCTGTAGTAGCTCTTGGGGAGAGAAATAGAGAGAAGGTAAGGAGAAAGAGAAAGAAGAGAGATATTTACTTTTGTAAACGTCGAGAAGATCGACGGTGTAATTCCTCAAAGTAATAAAATTCTCTGCAACTCTGTGGACGTAGGCAATTTGTCAAATCACATAAATCTGTGAGTTCTTTTATGTTTGCAAATTTTCACGTTCCAATTTTTCACTTTGTTGTTATCATTTTTTCACAACAATTGGTATCAAAATCAATGTCCAGGTTTGAGAGAAAGTAATGCCTGAAGGCGAAGTGATGGTAGCAAGGATCTAGAAATTTGATGACATACATTTTGATTATTGGAGGATGCAGATATAAGACTATTTCTATGGGCAAAAACTTAATCTTTCATTACTGGGAAAGCAAAAAAAAATATGGGTGAGGCTGAATGAAATTTGTTGGATCGACAGGTTCTATGGGTTATTCGATTAACTCTATTGAGATCCGTGACACACAACGTCATCAAGGAGAGGGCGATTGTAGATTTTATAACAGTTTTGTCGGGTATGTATGAAAAATTATCAGCGAATAATAAGATGTATCTTGTGGAAAAGTTATTTAGTTTCAAGATGGCGAATGGTACAGCTGTTGAACAACATTTGAATGATTTTAATACTATCACAAATCAATTGTCGTCTGTGAAAATTGAATTTGATGATGAGATACGTGCACTGATATTGTTGGCTTCATTGCAATAACAATTCTGTAAGTGAATTTAAGATGAAATATGATGATATTTGTAATTTGATTTTGGCTGAGGAGGTGCGCAAACGAGATTATGATGAGACTTCAGGTTCGAGTTCAACACTTGATTCCAAAGAGATCACATGATAAGAACTGAAACAAAGGAAGATTAAAATCAATACACGGAGGTAAGAGCAAGTCAAAGTCTAGTCAGCAAGCAACCTGTTGTAATTATGACAAATCTGGACACATAAAGAAGAACTGCAAAAATCCAAGAAGGCAGGGAACATCAGTGCTAATGTTGTAATTGAAGAAGTGTTGAATGCATTATTGCTGACAGTTCAAAGTTCTATTGATGACTAGATACTGGATTAAGGAGATTTCTTCCATACATCTTAGCGGGACTTGATGCAGAATTATGTTGCAGGTGACTTTGAGAAGATATATCTGGCAAGTAGAGAACATTTGAGTGTAGTGTGTATGTGAGACGTTAACATAAAGATCAGACACATTGCTGAGTTGAAGAAAAACATTTCTGTTGGGTAGCTCGATGAGGGTGGTCATTCAGTAATGTTCTCAGATGGCTTCTGGAAGGTTACAAAAGGGGTACGGGTACTGGTACTGGCTCGGGATAAGAAAATTGGTACACTATATATGACTATTGGTTCAATTAACAATGGTGATATTACCGCTGTAGTGAGCACAATAGATTTGTGGCATTGTAGTCTTGACCACGTGTCAGAGATGTTTGAAAGAACTTCAGTACTGAGACAAGCTATCATAACTAAAGTCTGTTGATCTTAGCATGCGTGAGAGTTGCATCATGGGGAAATAAAAGAAAGTTTCTTAAAAAGTGGCAGAGCGCCAAAGACAGGAAAACTGGAACTTGTACACAGATAAGTGGGGACCTTTCCTAGTGACATCTCTTGGAGGCTCTTGTTACTATGTCACATGCATTGATGACCACAACAGGAAGGTATGAGTTTGCTTCTTGAAGCATAAATTAGATATATTTAATGTGCACAAGACTTGGAAGACCATGACTGAGACAGACAAACTTAAAACTAAAATGTTTGAGGCTTGATAATGGTGGTGAGTATATTGATGGTGGGTTTAAGGAGTATTATGCAGCTCATGATATCAAAATGGTGAATGTCATTCTTGAGACACCACAACAAAATGATATTGCAGAGCTCATGAACATGACTATTAATGAATTGGTCAGAAGCATGAGATTGCATGCCAAACTATCACATACTTTTTGGGCAGAAGCCGTTAGCACTGTAATTTACTTGATCAACAGTGGGTCATCTTTTCCATTAGACTGTAAATTGTTTGAGAATGTCTGGAGTGGGAAAGATGTCAAATTTTCTCACCTTAAGACTTTTGACTCTTTCTTTTGTTCTTATTAATCCTGAGGCTCGTAGCAAACTCGATGCTAAGTCAAAAAAATGTTATTTCATTGGCTATGAAGATGAAAAATTTGGTTATCATTTTTAGGATGATCAGGATCGAAAGATCATAAGCGGGAATGTGATTTTCAATAAGAAGATTATGTATAAGGATAAGCCTAGTACAATTTCTGAAATGGCTCATCATGAATCTGATATGATAAGGTTTGATGATCTACCAGAGGTCACAGTATAGGACAGTGATGGAAGTGATGAGGAGAGTGTGTTCGGGGCACCCATTCCTATTGTTCCGCAGTCAATTTTAGAGTCGTCCACCCCTATAACTATAATTCACAGGTCAAAAAGAAATAGACGTTCTCCTCTGCGTTACTCACCAATCTTGAACTACATGTTGTTGACATATAGTGAGGAACCACAATGTTATGAAAAAACCTTACAAGATGAAAATTTAAGCGAGTGAGAGCTGGTCATGAAGGAGGAGATGGATTCTCTAGTAGAAAATCAGACATGAGAGCTGACAAAACTTTCACTAGGGAAGAAGACATTGCACAACAAGTGGGTATACCAGATGAAAATTGATTATGATGACAGTAAGAGGTATAAGACGAGATTTGTTGTAAAATATTTTCAACAGAGGCAGGATATTGCCCATGTAGTGAGAGTTGTAACAGATACATGAGTAACCTAGGAAAAACATTGAGAAGCAGTGAAATGGATTTTGAGATACCTAAGACGCTCTTCAAAAATTTGCTTGTGTTTCTCAGGAAAGAGCTTGGAAGTAGAAGACTATGTTGACGCTGATATGCTGACTAAGTGTTATTCTTCAGAAATTGAAGTTGTGCTCAACTTCATTTAGTCTGCTAGCATGAGAATAGAGGCTTTGAGTTGCAGAGGTGGATGATATCAAGTTTGAGGAAGGAGACGATGTCGCTAGTGTCCTAGTCTTCAAGTGGGAGAATTGTTGAGTATTATAGAGCCTGGTTTATTTCGCACCTGATTGGCAATCTCGACAACTTATGGAAATTATTTAACGGCTTTTAAATAATTTATTTTCTTCTTATTTTCTTCCTTCTTCAACCTTGCCAAGTCTCCGCGTTTGGGATTCAGTCTTTCTCTATTTTCGCGACTTTCTTGGTTGGCTTCGCTGCTCTCCTGCATCTCGAATTCGCGAATCACACTCCTTACCTTAATGGGCCAAGGAAAGGCATGTTATAAATTTAAAACATCTAGTGCATCGTAGAGAGATGCTCCTCCAAATCCTCTTCTGTGGTTTATTGCTTACGAAAAAGAGGAATATCACAAGCTTTTACCTTTCTTCATGTGTGCTCTTCGGCTGTAGTAGCTCTCAGGAAGAGAAATAGAGAGAGAAGGTGAGGAGAGAGAGAGAAAGAAGAGAGTTTTACTCTTGTAAATGTCGATGTGATCGATGGTGCAATTCCTCAAAGCAACAAAATCCTTTGCAACTTCTTGGACGTAGACAATTTGCCGAACCACGTAAACTCGTGTGTTCTTTTATGTTTGCAACTTTTCTTGTTCCTATTTTTCACTTTATAGCTGTCATTCATTCACAACATAATCTACTATTGATATAACCTAGTCTTTATTCTATCAGGACCGTGGGACACTAACAATGAAGTCAATGCTCACATCCACTTAAAACAAATTTGGAATGGGAAGGGGAATGCATAGATTTGTGTTTTGTTCTCGTGTCTTGACTAAGTGACAAACTTTGCACTATCCAACACACCTCTCCACATCTTGCACCAATTTAGGCCAATATAAATTCTTTTTCCTTAAGAAAACAAACTAGTCCTTATCGAAGTATCTTGCCATCTCTCAATTGTGGCACTTCTATAAAATAGACCATTTGAGCGAACACCTATGAATGCAAAACCCATTATGAAAGAATAAATAACCATCAGAACTATGTTATTGCATATACAGTCTATCCTGATAATGGGCCGAAATCTCCTAAAACTCATTCTTGACATAAAGATCATTCAACACTGTAAAGTCAATTGCCTTCGTCTCCATCATAGTGATCAATAAGTGGTGGTCTCTCAACACATCAACAACTTTATTCTAGCTCAGCTTTGTGCTTGAGCACAAAATTAAAAGAGGAAACTTAAGTATGGAGGCATGCATACCCTTCAACTTACTCGGGCTTTTCAAGAATCTTCAGGTCTCGTCATCGACAAAAAATAATGGCTCTAATGATTGAGGGCTCTCATAATGACATGAAACATCTTATCGTAGATAGAATACTTTCTCCTGGAGTCATTTAACTTCTCATTAAAAAAGACTAAAGACTGGTGGTTTGATTTAATACAACTCCAATCCTCACATTAAATGCATTACACTCAACCTTAGAAAATTGATTAAAATCTAGATCTACTTCTTCGGATTATTAAAATTAATCCATGCTTCATCTGACCAAGTGAATTTGTCTAATTTGAGAAGCTATATCAACTGTGTCATCATAGATCTAAATTTTGTTATGAGTATCTTTTAAGGAGAATTTAGTCTATGGAATTGACATATTTAAGTAAATGATTATGGAAAGTGACAGCTCATAATACCCTTAATGTTAGCAAGGCACATCTCATTGCCAACAACTCAAATAATATATCCTTGAAAATTTACAATTTGTTTTAAACTAAAAAAGTTATAAAAAAACATGCATCTAATCATTCACTATGTTCTAATCACTTTCTAAAGATGTCAACAAAGAGATATCACAATCTAGAAGTTTCCTATCAAAAGAGCATTTCAAAGCAAACTTGACACAAAAATGGGCTGCTTTGTTGCATTCTCTCAATATAAAATGAAAATAAAAGAATGTCTAATTTGTGAGAAAATAGGTAAGTTCAGTTCAATGTTGAGTTATTTTTTCTGATTACTTTGCTCCATACTTTGGCTGAAAAAGTTGATTATATTTTCATTATCCCTTTTATTGATAATACCTTTTAGTTCAATCAGTTATATTTTTATCACTTTCTTGATAAAAAGGATGGTTTGAAGTTCAACTCGGAAGCTCAATGCTACAAATTTTTTTCAGAGGTTGTAATGAGACCCCTTTCCTCATCTTGAGTAACAATCCCCGTACATACCAAGTTGTAATTTTCTTATGACAACTTGAAAACCCTGATTCACTAACCTCATAAAGGTGATTGGGCCATTGGACAGGCTAAAAGGCATGATCACTCATATAGTTCATATTGTCTTAAAGACAGTCTTCTACTCATTGTTGGGCCTCATTTAAATTTGATGATAAGCACATTGCATATCAAACTTGAGAAAGATGCTGGCTCTATGTAATTGATTCAACAAGTCCTTAATCTCAAAATGAAAAAAATTGATACTTAATAATAATCTTGTCCACGACCCTGTTATTAATGCACATGTACCACAATCCATTCTTTTTTGGGCATGATCAAAGATAGTGCAATGCATGAACATGACTCTCAAGAAATGCTCACCGATCATTTTATTTAACTTGTATCAATAGTTAATACTCTGCTAGCGTATTTGGTAGGCTAGTCGAATTGAGGATCATTAATTCTGGGATGAGATTCATGACATGTTGAATCTAACATATGGGCGATAATCATAGCGGTAGGTAGTCAATCAGAACATCTTGAAATTCTTCTAGTAAAGATAATACTATCCTAAGTGCCGGCTCTGTCACGACCCTACTTGGTGTTTGAAATTAGCTAAGGCGGGAATATATAACATGATGTCGGAGAATAAATTTTCTATATTTAATTACCACTAGGAAAATGAAAGAGCCACTAAAATAAAACAAAGCAATGTTATCAAATTTACCTTATTACCGATTGCCCGCGACTTCTATAAATATTTTTTTATTGCTCATTTTTTAATTGATTAATTATACCTCAAAGTTGATTTAAAATACTATTGTGCTAAACAAGAGCCTACGAATACTCGCACTCTTAAACTATCGTAATACAAAGGAAAAGAAAAAAAAAAACATGTCAATTAAGTTTTTAATAAATAATTATAAATATTTGATGTTATTCAAAGAATTTTACTATATCAATAATATATCAAGATCATTATATATCTGCACAATCATTACAGAAGCATCATCTTAAAATTGTACTAAATTAAGACACTTCATTATCAATATCTTTTTCCATTTACATGAACAGCTGCCTTAGTATTCCTTGTTAGTGTCATACATGGGCGACTCCATTATATTCAAGCATGCATATACAAACATACATTAAAAATAGCATTTTCTAATAATGAATTTTTCGGTCTCATTTTTTTTTATAGTTAATATTCTTATAAAAGATTCAATATTTGCGATTAACAAAAAAAAAAAAAAAAACTTAGCATGGAGGTCTTTCTTATAACATGACTAAAATTCAATAGATTCATAAATCATAGATATGACGTGCTATAACAGTAAATGCATTTGATAAAAAAAGAAACCGAATATTACTATAACAAAAGAATAAGAGTACTCACCTCGATGATAGATGATCTGCTTGCTCTTAACATGTACTGCTTCTATCAGATTATCACCTAAAAATACTTACTTATCACTTATGTTTTAATTTAATTATGAATTATTGTTGTATCATATTATTTTAATTAGAATTTCAATAGTTTAAACTTTAAGCTTAATTATTGTAATCAAAATTATTATGAAATAGTTTTACAATTAAAACCCTAGCCTTTCTTTAGTGCTTAAATTAAATGCAGATAATTTTGTCATAGAAATAATATACTTATGTATAATATTATTTAAATCACTTGAAAATAAATAAAATTACCCTTATAAAGCGGGTCAAGATCCCTTTCTCGCACGCGAAACCTTCCGCTGCACGCAGAAGAACTGTCTTCGGCTCCCTCCTACGCAAGCTTCCTCTGCTTCAGCGGTCGACGTCACCTTTTCCTCCGGTATTGAGAGCATGAAATCTACCAATCTCCTCTTCCTTCGTCTCTGCTTTCTGATCGCATCCGACAACACCCAATTTCCCTTTCTTTCTTTGATCAGTCAGGCCATATGCTCTCCTCATCTAGCACTAAAGTCGCGAGCCGCTCCTTCCTCCTTCATCTGTGTCGTTAGATTGTTCTGTTAAGTTGTTAGGGTTTGCCTCTACCTCTTTTCTCTCTGTCTCTTATTGATTTATAGGGTGGATTGACCTCTTTAGCTTTCTACCCTTTCTCGCTTCATCTCTCCCATCTTTGGCTTCTCGATCTTCTCACTTCATCTCCCCCTCTACGTGGCCTGACTCATCGCTTCCTCCCCCTCTCTGTTCAACTCGTCAATTCCTCTCCCGGATAAATTGAATTTGGATTGTAATACAATCTTCTCTTTCAAAAGTTTCCTTCTAGAAATTTAAAAACAGAACTCAAGCCATCACTCTATAAGTATGCCAACATTAGCTATCTATTATTTTTGTATCAGACCCCCTTCTATAATTTCGGGTGTACCATTATGACTAAATGAATATAATTATTAATTTGAGTTAACATAAATTTTTAAATTTTATTATTATTAAAATTTTGTTATCATTATCCTTGTCTTTTATGAGGATTACATTTAATTAATTCTAAATCTTGGTTCTAATACCACTTTTTTCACGACCTTGTCTTGGACTTGGAATTAACATGAACTAGAATAGACACTAAGACGATGTAGATTAAATATTCTTTATTTATTTACTATTTCACAAATGAAAAAATCACTAAAATAAAATAAAACAGTATAATCAAATGTACCTTGTTACTAGTTATTCGTATATTTTATAAATATTTTCTCTTATATTGTTTATTTTTTAATTAATTAATTATACTTGAAATGTTAGTTTAATATAACAGTGAGCTAAATAAGTGTCATTGAACACTCATATTCCTAAACTACAACAATACAAGGGAACAAAAACATATTATGCATGCCAATCATGTTTTTAATAAATCAGTACAAATATTTAGTGCTCTTCAAAAATCTTACTATTATAACAATATATCAATATCGTTCTATATCTGTATATCTATCATAGAAGTACTGTTTAAAACTTATACAAATTAAAGTATTTCAATAACTATACTCTTTTTCATTTACGTGTACGGTACCTTAGCGTTCTCCTGTTAGTACCATAAAGAGACGACTATACCAAAATCAAGCATGCACATAAAACATTTATTAAATTATTACTTTCTAATAATGAATATTTAGTCTCATTTGCACAACAATCAATATTATTATACAAGCTTCAATATCTATGGAAAAAAACAAACTAGACACGTATCATTCTTACAACATGAATAAATTTCAATAGGATCATGAATCATATATATGCAATGCTATAATAGTAAATGTATTTGATCGAAAAAAAAAATATTAGTTTAGTGAAAGAATATGAGTATGAATCTCGATGATAGACAATCTGGTTGCTCTTAACTTGTATTGCTTCTATCGAATTATCACCTAAAAATATATGATTATCACTTTACTTAATTGTGTTTTAATTCAATTATGAATTATTTTTGTATCACATTATTTTAAATAGAATTTCAATACTTTAAACTTTTAGTTTAATTATTGTAATCAAAATAATTATGGAATATTTTTAGAATAGAAAACCTAGCCTTTTTTTGGTGCTTGAATAAAATGCACTTAAGTTGATAATTGAAATAATAATTTTTTATAATATATATATATATATATATATATATATATATATATATATATATATATATATATATATATATATATATATATATATATATATATA
>NEWO01000053.1:2058928-2069814 GCA_003013225.1 Phalaenopsis aphrodite
TTCAATGTTTAGTCCAGTTTTCTGAATCTTGGCTGTGTCTGGACAAGTTAGGAAAGAAAATATAAGAACTTGCTTTTAACCTAAGGAGTTTGTAGGAGTTTACTCGATCAAGATTAAAAATATGGACATCTAACTGAAGACCACTCAGATGGTCAGTATAAATTAGACAATTTAGGGACATGCATCTACCTTAAGTTATGACTTGTCTTAGAAGCAAGCCATTGGGCTTTGGGATCCTAAAGCTTGTTCTTCGGTGTGCGGTGGCTATAGCAGGGAGCTACATATACTAAATTGGGTTTACTGTTCCAAGGCATTGACTTATCAAATCCTGTGTGGTAACTGAGTTCAGTGAACCAAGAAGAAGAAAAAGTTGTGTAGTTGTGTGTTGGTTGTATGTTGTATGTTGTTTATCTGTTTGTTGTTTATGTAAGACTAAGAAAGATTCCTTAAAAATGCTAGTTTTTGCAGATTTAGTTTAGATTAGCCAAGATATTGCTATATTGTACTAAAAAATATAACAAAAGCAATGACCCAATTGCTCTATGCATGAGGTCGTATCAAGGCTTCATCCTAATGGTGAAGAACCAATGTTAGCCTATTCTCCTAGTCCACACTAGAAAAAACATAACAACTCTAACTCGATGGTGTGTAATGACTATAATGGGACCCATCCTAGATTTACTAAGCCAACGTGTTAATTCTTGTTGAGAGTAGCGTGTCAACAATTCTGGGTAACCCGAGAAAGGAAAGTTGTGTGTTCAATGAGTTAAACTGAGTAAAGAAAAAATGAGGAACTTACTTTAACTCAAATTATTAACTCAAAGCATTAACTTACATTAGTAGTCGTGACTGTCATTAGATTATGAACTTGATCTCATCATTATGGTGCCACGTGGGACGTGCTCTAACTTCCAATGGACCTTCAGATAGATCTATGGAAGGGAATGGTCAAGGCTAAACCAGATCTAACTGCCTTACCCCAAGGTATTCAATGATTGTACTGGAAGATAATAAATATAATCTAGATTTACCCAGCCAAGGCATGGGCTCACATGATCATTATTAATAGTTAACAATCCATATACAAGGGAAAGGAAATATTCTTTTAGGCGTTCAATAGACTAATTGAAAACGTGTTCATTGACCAATCCTAGATTTACAAGTATAAAGTGTTGAATTGATCAAACCCTAACATCCATCAACATCATTTAGCTCTGTCGACTTTATAAGTTAGTCCACTCTAACTTCAGGTATGACATTTTGACATAGGGTCGAGCAATGACTGACTCTAAGAAGTGGTTACTTAAACATAACCCTGTCCTAGTTTTTTCTTAACCAAGCTATCAATTTCGTTGGGGCCAGATACAAACCAACCAAAAATGACAGGCTTTAAAGGAATAAAATATCTCTTCAGTGTGTAATAAGTTGTATTGAGAGAAAATTTGTCAAGAAACATAAGTTAACTTAGAATTACCAGCTTAAAGGGATAATCCGCGAAACTAACTTTGACTAGCTTGGGATCAATCAACTTGATCACATCGTGATGGTGCCACGTATGGTGTGCTCCAACATCCGATGAACCAAAGATAAACTTGTGGATAATTTGAATAGGATCAAAATATATTCGATGAATCCTTTCTGGTGTGTGATGAGTATATTGAATGAGAGTAAGACATACTTCAACTCAGATTTACTGACTCAAAGGATTGACCGGTGTAGGGAGGTCAATCAACCTAATTACATTGTGATGGTTCCATGTTGGACGTGCTCCAACTTTCAATGGACCCGAAGAAAATTCAATTACAATGGGCTAAACTAAAAGGGACAGGTGTTAGATTCATTGCATTTCTGGTTGACTAATTCAAAGGATTGACGACCAAAATCAACCCTAATTGATTTAAAGTCAACCAAACATTTTACATCATGCTGGTGCTATGTGGGCGTGCTCCAACTTCCAATGGATCAGAAACAAACTACATTCAGTGTGCAATAAGCTAAATTAAGAAGAGACTTATGATACATCTCTACTCAGGACAATTAGCCTAAAGAATTGATTCCCAAAATCAATCCTGATTGGCCTAAAATCAATCAACCTGGTCCCATCATAATGATGCTACGTGGAGCGTGCTTCAACATCCGACAAAACTAAAGAAGTGTGAAGTGAGTTGGTTGTGTGCATTGTGTTGAAGGCTTTATGTTTGTTAATTTATTTTATTTTTTTTGTTTTGTTGAAAAATTTTTCTAATTCTTGGGCAGTTGTGAGTTCAATTGTATTTGAATATAGAACATCGCAACTCCAAATTTTAAATGGGATTGTCAAAGGATAATATTTAGTTTTGTTTTTAGAGGTTTTGATTTGTTGTTGTTATTGATTGATGTTTGCTTCATTGTGTTGTTTTATTAATTTTATTGATTTTTTTTTGTTGATTTTATTTAGCTAGAACACGTTAAAATGGAAAGCTTAAGACTCACATCCAACTTAAGGAGTGAAAAAAATAATTAAATCAAGTTAGAAAGCAAGGGAACTCAGACCTAACTTCAATGTTAATCAAATAAATATTTGATTTGATAAACCTAAACACATTAGGCTGGAAAGCACATGGAATTAAGTCCAGCCCAAGAGGTGAATAAGGTGACTAGATCAAGTTAAAAAGTACAAGAACTCACATCTAACTTGAGAGCTAATCAAAGGGAAATGTAACCCCAATGAGACATTATGTCACACTGAAAGAAGATTGATTTGATTGATGTTTGGTTTGGAATTTTTTGGCTTGAAGATTTTGTTTAAGAATGTAATTTCTTTTGTTTGAAAGTTAATTGTTTTTTTTTTTTTTTGAAATTTTATTGTTTTGTTTGAAAATTAATTATTTAATTAATGAGTTTGTAAGTTTTTCTAATAGTATTGAGTATAGGACACCTTAGGGAACCTTGCCTCATAATAACAAAATAGTTTAAGGATAAAGTTTTTTTTAGTTTTGTTTATATTTGAAATTATTTGTTATTTTATTCAGTGAGTTCTAGTTGTGTTAGGTATAGGGCATCCCGAGAAAATTACATATTATCAAATAACGACCAAACTAGTCAAAATTAAGTCCTAAAGACTGAAAAGTTTGAAATTTTTTATGTTATGTTTTTATTTCAAGTTTTGGAGCCAATCTTCATTTCAAAAATTTAGGCTTTGATTAGATTGTAAGAAATTTAATGTTTGACATTTTAAAGTTTAATTGAGTTCAATTATATTAAAAAAAATTTTAACGACTTAAATTTTTAAAAGATTTGAAGATTTAGTGATTTTTAGACTCTTATTAGAATCCTTGAAGTGAATTTTATTGAGTGTGATGTTATAATTTTTTTTAAGGTTTGTAGATTTAAAAATGATGGCAGGATTAAGATCACACTAGACTTTGATTGGAATAGATTAAGCATCTCAAAGTAACAAATTGAATTTTCATTTAAGGTTTCAAAGATTCTACAGCAACTCTACTCCCATAGAGTTCTATACATGTTTTCCTTGGATATAAATCTCTCAGGCAACAACATTTGATCCGAAGACATTGAAAATTCACCTCAACAGTCCACTAGCCAATAAGAATCTCCTTGATATACTTTGTTTATCACAAACGAAGACAGGGTGATAGATAAAATGAGGCATAATGTTCATACTCAAAATGAGGCTAAAAATAAAATGCAATCACACATTCATATCACAGTGTTCCCCCAAACTATTTGATTACTCATCTAATTAAACTCACATTTCAATCTAAAACTCCATATTTTTGTACAATTCTCATGTGTTACTTCTTGATTTGTGAGTTTGCAAATTTCATTTTAGGATAATTTTTTTATTAATGTCAAATAATTTGTTTCTTTCTTTAGTTATCATGTTACAAATTCCAAGCAAATTACAAAATTCATAATTTTATATATTTAAAATATTTTCACTTTCCAAAAGTATCTTAAATTGATTAGGAGTTAGATGGTCAAACCAACTTTACTTGGCATAATTATTATAAGTAATTTCTCAATAAATTTTATGTTTTATTAATTATGAGATACATTAATCTATCAATTTTTTATTTATGTTTACTTCAAGATTTTTCTCAATGAGGTGAGCCATTTACATTAGAATCAAGTTTTCTACACTTTCCCCTCCATTTTTCTCTTAGTCACACTCATCTAAAAATTACTATAACTGATTGAGCATGTTTCTTATAAAGATTTTGATATCTAATTTATCTTAATCGATAAACTCAAAATTTCTTAACATGTTTTTCCAACATATAGTTCATTTGAAAATTATGATTATGCCGACTTGGCTAAGTTATATCTCTTAAAGCATTTTAAAATGTACTTGATTAGTTTTTAAAATTAATCATACTCATTTAATAATTTTTACAGATTATTAGGTTCAAATGAGAGTTATTGAAATGAGGAACTTATTATTTTTTAAATATTAACCAAATTTTTTTTTTAAATGAGCACTTAACATTAAATTAGATTGACCGATTCCCCTTATGAGTCGCAGAATATGGTAGATAACACGGTCATATGAACTGAGTTAAAGTGAGTAAATTAGCAAAATTTCATTCCCCAAGCATAGCATACAATTTTGGAAACATGTCGCATGGAGAATAATATCATAAAGTCAACACAAGATCTCAACATAGTTCAAACGAAGACAATAAAATGAAGTGAATCATCACACAAAAGAAAATCCATAAATAATAAGGTACAAACATAGCCCAATACATCAATATAAACACAAATATAGAACTCAAACAGTGGCGATATTGGAGACCTCTGACATGTTTTGGATCAATTGGGACATATAAAGACTCTTGATTAGTACAAACTTTATCGGTTCCACGATTTTCCTTCTTAACATAGCTTTGATCCCACAAAGTATTGACTTCGTTAAAGTTTCCTTCAATCTCCATATTCCTTAAGACTGACTTAGCTTCAAGGTCTATTACTACCTAAATTTCTGATATCATCTCTAAAAGAGGTGAGATGGGGAGTGTTGAAAGTTCTACTCCAACAACATCCATTTGGAGAGATCGCTATAAATTTATATTTTAGCAGTTGGATTGACAGGATCATTGAAACTTTGAATAAATTTATTTTTTAATACTTGCATACAGAATAATTGTAGCAAAAAAATATTTTAATAATCATATCTAAAATAGGAAAGTAACAAAAAAAAACATATTTTGAATTAAATAAATATTATCAGCCGTAAAAACATGGGAGATAAATTATGGAAATATAAGATAATTTCATACATAAAATAGACAATCATATAGATGATGAAAAAGACCAACAGTAAAACTATGACTATGATGATTAAATATTCGATATATATAATAGTTAAAGCATACGAAGGTTTTTAGATTTAGGTCGTGATAAATATTTGTATAAAAAATCTGCGTTTAATAGCCCCTTATAAAGAGTAGAGATCATTTTAATGCTTTTGTCATTACAAACTGCATAACATTTATGAAAATACAAACAAAATGGTGTGCAGACCAGCTTTTGTTTATGCGTTTCTCCAGAATAGTAATCAAATCCTAAGAGCAACACAATGTAAATAATCATCCCTACAGCCAACGAAGATGCGACCAGCTATCATGACAGGTGAAGAGAATGTGTCACCTGGGAGATTCATGGCTGCAAATTCCTCCACCAATTGGTTTCCTGGAACTCCAGCAGCACTTTCTTGCTTGGCATTGGGATGGACCCGTAGCACATGAATTCTTCCTGAGCTGCTGCAAATGCAAACCAACCTGAAAAGCAGCCATTACAAATATTTTTCATTAATAAGAGAAGGAATTAAAAAATAAAAAAAAAAACAAGAGAGTGATATAGTTTATTGCCTGTGACATGGATGTGAAGGTTTGGATATCACACAGGACAGCTCATCCACATAAGCGGAGGCAGTGATGGGATCACCAGTCTGATATTCCCATAGTAAAGTTCCGTTTTCCTGCAACAAGGGAGGAGGCACCAATCTTATATTTGCCTTTTCAGTTAAGCATCACACTAATTGACTCGATTCAAGGATTTGATACAGCTAGGCTAAGAGCTAGGCTAAAAACCAGCATGTTAGGCCTCATTCGTTTGGCTCTGTTGAACCAGTGTATTCATTCGGCCAGACTGAAAGCCAAATACCTGAGTGAATTCTTCCACTTCTTCAGTTAAGCCATCAGATCTTGGACTCAAACCCACCCAAGCATTGTCCAATGAATGACAAGTGGCATCATTAAAAATATTTTTAATTCCAATAAACGAAAAAGAAACAAAAATTAAAGTGCTTAATTATTTAAAATTATTTAGAAAAAATAAACATCTCCACCGATGCAGCTTTGCAATCTCTATCTATTCATATGAGCTGCAATATCTCAAATCCAATCAGCCCTCGGAGTTGGAAAAATAGACAATAAGATAAAGCTATTAGCAAGAATAAGATTCTTAACGATCAGCCGCATAAACAAACGAGGCTTTTGTACAAGTCTGAGGGAAGACAAACAGAGTTTGGAGATTATGTAAGACAGAAACTACAAATGATATAAATCATGTATGCGGCTAAGGGAGGAGAAAAGATGGGAATTAGGGATTTAATTGGTAGAAAATTCTGTTAACAGTTTATTTGAGTACATGTGTGCGTGCAAAAACAGGGAGGCAGCATTTTTATGAGGACTACCATGTATTTCTTGCGTATAACTCCTTGTGCCACGATTCCATGTTGTCTCACCCGCAATATATTGTGGCTAAAGCACGTTGAGAAGGCAATGACGGGACTGCTGTAGCGAAGACCAGTGAAGCTGCTCCAGCCTCCTTGTTCCAAACCGAAGCCTTTGTTAGATCTAATCGCAACTGCTTTGCCAAGACGACACCAATCCCGACCCAACTCGTCATGGCTCCAATCAGGATCCTGACTCATCTCGTCGCTGTGTGAAGTTGGCGAGGTTTATCTTTCTCATCCTTCCCCTTCCCGCAAGTTTCTTCAATTCTATTAGGGTCACCCAGCTTCTGAGTGGGGAATTTCCCGGATCGAGTAAGAGGCGGTAGGGTTAAGGCTTTGATACCAAATTGAAATCACTGTCCTAAAAAACCACTTATATTCATTAAAGGCATGAACTTACATAGAGCCTTACAATTTTCTTAAAAATAAATTCCTATGCTTCTTCTATATTTCTTATTTACAACAGGACCCTAAACTATATACAATTCTCGACGATAGGAATTCAGCAAGGTGTTCTTTGGTTTGTTGAAACATAATATAGATTAAAATAAATACAATGTAATTAAAATGTAAAGTACGTAAAATACTTTTGAGTTATTTAGTTAGATTCAAAATAAAAGAAGGATATTAAACTTTTTGTATTTAATATGAAATTAAAAAAAATTTAATTCAATGTAAATCCCGGCAACATTAACCGTTTGATGACAGCCACCAAGATGGCGCTCCAATGGAAGTGTCCGGCAATAGCATTGGCAACAGAACTCATGCAGTGGGCACTGTGTTCTGAATATACCAAAACTAAACTGAAGAGTGAACTCGAAATACATTAAAACTTCACACAGAATTTCATTTTCATCCAACCAAACACCAAATGTTTAAAAACTTGTGTTCCTTTTGCATATCCTGATAATGCTATAAACCAGATGTCCCCAAGTTAATTGCTCAAAATTTTAAGCCATTTAGCAAACGTAAAGCTTAATATCTCACACATCTGCAAAGAGAGTCAACTCAATTACACTACTTTGACAACATTAAATTACACAACTTTGAACTAATTTCCAGGCATTTTAGGATTCAGCAAAAAAGGAATTTGTCAATAATTTTATAGTTAACATACTAAAATGTTCGCTGCATAAGATTTTCATAAAAACTCACCATGTCAACAGAGTAAAGACCACCATTTCGAGAACATATCAACAGCTGCAAATGAATTGAAAGAAATGAATGTATCAGTATTTTCGATAGAACCGTATAACTGTCTCATTTGACAGCTATTTGCATTGCTCCTACAATAATATAAATACTTTATATTTCAAATGAGATCAAGTTGAAATTCAACCACATAATAATGCTCACAAATTTCAGTAAATCCAGCAATTTTATCCATGTTTATGCAGAAAGAGTCACCCGGTACCAAAAAATCCTTACCATCGTGGAATGCATTGCAGGCTTGAGAAAGGATTACTGATTCGTAATGGTGAACCTTTATTCAAGCATATAAGCCTTTCCCAAAATAGTTACACAATAAAAAATGGAGCCACAAGAATAAATTCAGCAACCATTGCCAGCTCCAAAACTTATTTTCGATCACGTTAGAATTCATTGGCCTGATCTCTCATAAAGAACGTTAACTTCTGGCCTAATAATACTGGTTATTAACAAAAAGAAAGGAAAATTTAGTATTCTGGAATAACTATCATCACACCATGTCCCATTAATATAAAAAAAGCTACAAAATGAAATAGGAACTTTCGAAATGTGGGTACAATGGCATAGGCTCGTTTGATTGTACACTGCAACAACGTATAGAATCTAAGAAAGGGAATCAAGACTGAGGATAGTGTATGAGTAACTAGATTGAGATGGTAATGGAATGGACTAAAGCATGAATGGTAAGAAATATAGCTGCCTTGGAACAAACAGGAGTTTCATGACTTCAATAGATGGTAAGAACGACTCATGCAGCCGATGACATGCAGTTTGTATTTGAAAAAACTGGTACAGATGATGGCAACATGTGCAAATTTGATCAATGGTTACAGTTGAGAAGGGTTACAAGTAGGGAGAAAAAAAAAGGAAAACATAAAATTATAGGTTTTTAGGTTAGGAAATGAAGAAACAATCCACGACTAATGAATGCAATGATTGCAATTTACAAGTTAAAATACAGAAGTTCGAAGTTTGAAACTCAACTAATTTGCAATCCAATCAAAGAATCTCTTCAAAAATTACAAAGAATAAACATCGAAGTTTAACACAACTTATTTGCAATGCACGAAAAGAAAATCTCTTCCAAAATTATAAAAAATAACAGCGAAATCAAATTTGATTGCAATAATCTAATGCCCTAAAAAATTCAAAAGTTTAAAAGTAGATCATATTTAAATGAGGCCTGATTGTGGAGGAGTTGCAGAAAGCAAAAAAATATTCTTTGAACGAAACAAAAACTATATACAGAAGTACATAAAAATTAGAAGAAAGCCAGTCTGACAAACAGGGTGACAAGCAAAACAAAAGCTATATGACAGGCCTGATAATAAGATAACAGAGATAATTAAATAGGCAAGTGAGACACCATACCAAAATTGCAAGTATACAGTTACGTTTTTGGCACAATTTCACGCATAAGATGTGTTCATGCTTCATAAAGCATAAATGGTTAGTTTTAAACCAACAATGACCTCTCCACACACTACTATAAATGTGGTAGACTTGCCAGTAATTCAGCCTTTTACCAATAATTTATAAGAAAATAAAATATCTAAAATAATAATTGTACCTGTGAAGGCAGAGAGAAAGACAAGCAAGCCCCAGCAAAGATTGGACCACCAACATTCGCCTAATAAATCAAAACTAACAGTTACAAAAAACAAGCACATTTTGTGAATTTTGAATAATGCTTTTCTCACATGAATACATAAATAATTCACCTATAAATAGGCGAGTACAAGAAAGAGAAAGAGGAAAGAAATCTTCCTACAATTAAGTAATTCCTATAATTATGGAATAAACATAAATACCTATAATTAAGAAATTACCCTTTTTACACTATGACTAAATATAACAAGTACTAAATAGAATTAAAGTTTTTTATCATGACCGTAATTCCACACTCCCCCTCAAGGTGGGTTGTACAGATTGTACATGCCCAACTTGTTGGTTAGCTCATCAAAACTTGACTTAGAGAGAGCCTCGGTGAGAATGTCTGCGGTTTGGCCTCTAGAAGGAGTATAGACCAATTCAAAGATTCCATTGTCCACCTTCTCTGAAATGAAGTTCCGATCAATCTCAATGTGTTTCGTTCGATCATGATGAACAGGATTCTTTACGATACTGATTGCTGCTTGATTTTCACAGAACATCTTGATAGAATTTTCTCCCATAATTCCAAGCTCCTTGAGAAATCTTTTGATCCACATTCCTTCACAGATACCAAGCGTCAGTGCTCTGTATTCTGCTTCTGCACTACTCTGAGATACCACCGATTGCTTCTTGCTTCTCCATGTCACTAGATTGCCACATACATAAGAGCAATACCCAAAGGTTGATCGTCGGGTGGATATATCTCATGCCCAATCAGCATCAGTAAAGACTTCTACCTTTTGACTATCATCCCTTTTAAATAATAATCCTTTCTCTGGTGTCATCTTTAAGTATCTTAAGGTTGACAGCTCTCATATGTTCCTCAGTAGGACAGTTCATGAATTGACTTACTATACTTACTGAAAAGCTTATGTCTGGTCTGGTGTGGGATAAGTAAATAAGTCTTCCAACAAGCCACTGATATCATCCTTTGTCGACTAGTAAACTATCATTCTCCATTCCAATCTTTTTATACGGGTCTATTGGAGTATCTATTGGTTTGCATACAAGCATACCAGTTTCTTTCAATAAGTCCAATGTGAACTTCCTTTGAGTTACGACTATCCCCATTTTGGATCTTGCAACTTCCGTTCCCAAGAAGAACTTCAAGTCTCCGAGGTCCTTGATTTCGAATTCATGGGCTAGAAACTTTTTCAGCTTTGTCAATTCTTCAGTGTGATCACAGGTAAGAATGATGTCATCAACATACACAATAAGTACAACAATCTTCTTCTCGGATCTTTTTGTGAGCAATGTATGATCAGTCTGGCTTTAAGTATAA
>NEWO01000053.1:2073675-2085274 GCA_003013225.1 Phalaenopsis aphrodite
GTAAATAATAAGGAGCGTAATTCCACACATTTCATATGGTAGAACTGACACCTCGCAAATAGTCCAAATATGCGTATAAATTTAGTGGGTTGAGTTCTAGCCAATTCATTAACCAATGAAATCATAATGGAAAGATATTATTATATTGACATGGAACTAGTCCAAAGAAGAAACTGTTATGTGCATTGATAACATTAGCTTAACATAGTCTTTCTAATTTCTCTGAGTCTTACTTTTCTAAATCTTATTGAGTGTAGTCAAAAGCAGCAACTCTTTTTTATGTAAGCAATTTTACAAAATTTATAGCTATATTCTGCTTTAATATTAAATAGACCGCACTTACCTTCTTAATCTTTGTATACAATTTATATCAACCAGTTTTATTGGTAAACATTTTGTTCAATATTGTAAATGCTTAAATCATCATCTCTCTAACATACACATTTCTCATTGTAATAACGAGTTTTCTAAAATTTAAAATTTTTTACTACTAAAATATACCCAAATTTCACATCCCTCATATTTCGACCAAAGTACTTTTATAAAATTCTATGCGTCAAAACGATCAAATCAATATACAACACTAGATATAAACCAGAAGTTAAGTTTAATTAAAGTTAATTAACTTTTAATTATCCCTTTTTAATCCCTTACTGTTCATTACTGATCTACTCAACCAATATTTACATTTGTATGGCATCGAAAGGGTGAAATGCTCCATACAAAAATTTCTCATTCTTCCTCCCCCTACCTCACTGTTTGATCGAGCTTGGCAGAAGCTCTCGGGAGGAGTTTCAATGGTGATATTGTAGCAAAAGCACGATCGTAGAATAGCCGCAGTCTATGGTCGCAGTCTGCAGCAGGCAAGCGGCCCGCCAAGAGCTGCAGCTCTTTGTTCAGGCTTCGAGGAGAAAATCTAATTGTATGAAACCCTCTTTCAAGTTATTTAAGTTATTCCTTCCCTTATACTTTCATTTTGAGGTTTGCTACAAAATATAAATATTTTCGTTTTTGGTCACCATAGCGGAGACGAGGTCATGTTGGAAGCGAAGAAGTTGGCTTGTTGATTTCCTTAAGGATTTCTAACACAAAATCAACGAGGTTAGGGGAGAAGTAAGCAAATATAAGAAGAAAATGGAAAAAGATTTGACAAGATCGAAGAAGATTGGGTTACGTTGAAAAGCCCTATTAAGGTACGTTTTGGAAAATCCATTCTATTTATGGTTAATTTTTCTTAATGAGCAAAGATATGAAATTTTGAGATCTTTACAAATTTCATGTTGTTTACCAGATGCAGTGAGTTCGAGGCGACTGTGTGGAAGTTTGTCATAGGATGGCTCCGTCAAGCCAGGTAAATTGATCCTATGCTAATTTAAAAAGAATGAATTATAATTTGATTAAAGGAAACTTAAAGTTTAAGTTTGATTTTTTGTTTTATAGGTTATTAATAACAACGTAAAGGTTATTGTGACGCCCAACTAGTTATTGAAGATTGGAAATCCAACGTGACAGTTGAGATGAAGTATATTTCTAAATATCAACAATTGCTTTATTTCAAAATGTATGTTTGACACTTTGTATGCCCTAATTTAATTAGACCTTTCATATTGTTAAACAGAAAATATATGTATGATAAACACGATAGAAAACTATGTGCATGATATGAACAATATGTTTAGACAGAAAATATATGTATGATAAACACGATAGAAAACTGTGTGCATGATATGAACGATATGCATGACATAAGAAATATGCATGAGAAAAGAGATGAATGATATAAAAAATATACATGATATGTATGATTATTAGTTGCACAGCAAAGTATACGTATTAGTGGATGCATGAAGATATCTTAGGATAATATATGTTATGAATACTTGTATGTGCATATTCAGATGAGTTCACCTCCAAATGGTATAGGCAGGGGGCGTCAATGTACCCGCAGACGTAGTTTTTCTACCACACTGATAATTGTGATTGTTAGATCACTAACCGCTATGTCGACGAGATAGTGACAACCAGGGGTGAGTACACAGAGCTTACCACTAGAGACAACTGTGATGTTTACATTGCTATCCCCGCTGTGTTGACGGTATAATATTAGTCAGGGCAGGTAAGAGATTTTCTATCACAATTAATTGTGATGTTTTGATCGATAACCGATGTAAAAATCACGTTGGACCATCAAAATCCACCCCTTTGACACTCCTCACCTTCACTGGGATGCTCATCGAAGAATTCATAAGAAAAAAAATAACAATTATAAAGAAACGTGCTCAAAATTGGCTTAAATAATCAGTTTTTCATATATTAACTGCACCAGATGCTTAAGAGCCCAAACTTGGCACCTAAGCGCTAAGCGCTCTGTATCAACTCCCCATAATGGGCGCTTAGGAGCCTATGTGCTAGTCTCTAAGAAATAAAAGCAGCATACACCCATAGCGGGCGCATATGCGCCCAAAGCCGACACTTAAGTGTCGGCTTCACTGTAATCGTGCCATTATGAGGCACATGAGCGCTCATGACTGACGCCTAAACGCTAGTCTTAAATGCTACTTGGAATGCTTTGGCTCCATGCACCATAACAATCTCCCACTTGGAGACAAAGCACTGAGCACCAGTCCTCTGTACCTGCATCTCCATCTGAATCGCCTTCATTGACACGTACTATGGTCACATAACGTGGTGTGGCTCACCGTCGGTCTCAACCTTCATAAAACCCAGTTAAAGTCAAACACGGATTCAGTTTCTCAACATTCACCACTTGAGCAAGATGTGTTTAATTCTGGCATTAAAAGCAATGTTCTTAACAAGATGAATAACACCCATATTATCGCTGTAGAACTTTTCAATCCCCTACCCCTTGCCCAATTCTATCATGAAGTTTTGTAGTCAAATCATCTCCTTGTTAGCCTCAGTGATAACAATAAATTTGGCCTCCGTAGTTGAAAGTCCAACAATCTTCTGCAACCTGAAAATTCAACTCACTGTTATATTCCCAATGTAAAGATATACCCGTTACACTTCTATTACTCACATCTCCTGTCAGCTCTGAATCTACAAATTCATTTAGACAAATCAAAGAAATTTCATAGCAAAATACTTTGTTGATTGTTCCTTTCAAAAACTTGAGAATCAACTCTACTGCCTCCCAATGACGCATGCTAAGATTGCTCATGTAATTGTTGATTACTCCAACTGCATATGCAATATCTAGCCAGGTATAAATCATCACATACATTAAACTTCTAACTGCTAAAACATACGGAATTCTCTCCATCTGTGCTTGCTCTGTTTCAGAGTTAGGTGCAAGTTTCTAAGATAGATTGAAGTGACTACCTAAGGAAGTGCTAACTAGTTTCACCTCACTCATGTTGAACTTCTATAGGATCTTCTCAACGTACTCTGCCTCAGACAACTTCAGTATTCCTGCTCTCCTATCCCTACTAATTCTAATCATGAAGATCTTCCTAGTTGAACTTAAATCCTTTATCTCGAGCTCACTTAATAATTGTTTTTTCAAGTACCAGATTTTGTCACCTGGCTCACTGAAATATGATTTCTCTTCAAACTGGGAACATGTCTGACTTTAGTACGCTTTTAAACTGCTCTATTCAACAACTTAATATCAACATCACCCTTTTCTACTATACTACAGACCTTGTTATCTCCTAAATTCACCTTCCCTATATCACTATAAGTGTAGTTTTTAAATACTTCTTTATTGGGGCAAGCATAAAAAGATGCACTTGAATCACTTAGAATTAAAAACTAATCAGTGTTAATGGAGAGGGTTAGGCGAGTGGAGATTAATTTCAAATAAACTCAAAAGCAAAGAGATTTGCATAAGAGAGTGTCCAAAGTAAGTACCCCAAATTTTACCTACCTCGTATAATAACCGAAGAAATTTTATAAAATTATACGCGTTAAATTGATCAATTCGATATATAACACAATATATAAATTATAAATAATTGAAAGATATAAAAATTGGAAGATATAAGTTTAATTAAACTTAACGAACTCTTAATTATCTCTTCCTAATCACTTCACAGTTCAATATCAACCTACTCATGCGATATTTGCATCTATATGGTGTCGAAAGTGCGAGATCTTCCATTGAGAAACTTTGCATTTCTTCCTACCCCTCCATGTTAGATTAGTGAGGAGCTGCGACCGCGACACTGTAACACAAGTAGAATCGTAGCACAGTCGCGACCCGCAGGATGACGAATTACAACGGGCGAGCGGTCTTCCGTGAGCCGCAACTTGTTGTTCGGGCTTTGGGGAAGAAATCTAATGGTACAAAGCCCTCCCTCATAATATTTTGAGATATTCATTTCCTTTCTCACACTTCCACGTTGCCACGAAATGAGCATTTTTTTTTGTTCAGGCAGCCATATAAGAGACGAGATCGTGTCGGAGGTGAAGAAGTTGGTTCGTTGGTTTCCATAAGGATTTCTAGAGCAATATTAGTGAGGTTAAGGGAGGAGCAAGCATAGATTTGATGAAGAAGGAAGAACTTTTTGGCAGGATCTAAGAAAGTTGGGCTGTGCCGAGAAGTCCATTTAAGATATGTTTTGACAAATTCAATATATTTTGGATTAAATTTCTTTAGGATAGAAGATATTATGAAATCCTAAGATATTTACAAATTTCAAAGCAGCGAGTTCGAGGCGACCGTGTGGAAGCTAGTTGTGCGAGTGCTCTGTAAATTTAAGTAAATTAATTCTATGTTATTTAAAGAAAAATGAAGAATAATTTAATTAACGGAAATTTGAATCATAAGTTTGATTTTTATTCTATAGGTTATTAATATTAGCGTAAAGATTATCGTGACGCCCAGCTAGTTATTGAAGATTGATGATCTAATGTAGCAACTTTCAATTAATTCTATATTTTTTAAAGAAGAATGAAGAATAATTAATTATCGAAAACTCGAATCATAAGTTTGATTTTTATACTATAGATTATTAATATTAACGTAAAGATTATCGTGACGCCCAACCAGTTATTGAAAATTGATAATCTAACGTGGCAACTTTGGTAAGTAATTAAATGTTTAACTTTCAATAATCTTCTTTAATTTAAAATGTATGTTTAACTCCATGTATGTTCTAGTTTAGTAAAATCATTCATATTGTTAGATATTAAAAATAAGTGTGATAAGAAAGGATGTGTATGATATGAAATATATGTATGCTATAAAGAATATGTATCGAATAAGAGATACAAATGCAATAAAATATATGTATGATATAAGAGATAAGTATAAGATAAGAGATATGTATGAGATAAGAGACATACATGATAAATATGATGATTATTTACACAAAATAAGCATATTAGTAGACACGTGAAGATGTATCAAAAAAATGTATATTATGAAGAATGAAATAGCTTATATATAAATGCTTGTACGTGCATGTTCCGAGGAGTTCAGAAAGGCGATGTCAGTGTACACCCGCACATAGTTTTTCTTCCACCCCAGATATTTGTGATTATTAGATCACTAACTGTTGTGCCGACTAGATAATATCGATCGAGGGTGGGTAGATAAAGCTTACCACCAAAAACAATTGTGATGTTTACATCGCTAATTGTTGTACCGATGGGATAATATCGGTTAGAGGCAGGTAAGAGTCTTTTCACTCCAAACAATTGTGTTGTTTCAATTGATAATAGATGTGTCGACGGGATAATGACGACAAGGTGTTACGCTGTTTTGACAGCGTTCCTCAAAAAGGCAGATGTGCATGTAAAAACATAAAAGAAAAGTAAAAGTAAATGCCTATAGAAGATTTGAGTATTTTCAACTGAAAAGATCATTGATACATGCATTAACATATATAAGATTTCTTATAAAAATATGAAAAATCAGCATAGATTAAGATTTCTCATAGAGATATGAAAGGCCATCATGCATATTGATTTTTTCCCCTTGAGTTTACTGTAGTTTAAAAGTGTGATTATTAATAGGTTATCTTGAAAAAACTCAATATATTATTTTAATATTTTTTTTAGATTTCAAGTTTTTTAGCAAGATGGACAGAAAATGATCAATTGTGTATAGGAGACGAGAAGAGCAATCGGAAAGGTACAAATTTCTACTTATTAATTAAATTACTTTCTTCAGTGGCTTTTTCATGATTTTTTTTATTATTAAACTATTAATGATAGAAATAGAATAGCAGAGAAATAACTTTTGTTGTTTAACCGTCCATCCCAGTTTTGGTTAATTTCAAGTCCCGGGTCGGATTTTGATACGCACTACCACTCAAATTCATAGAGCCAATTTAATACAATTATACATAATATAAATTTTGTAAGAGATTGAAGGGGATATAATATCAAAACAAAAAGTTAGCATTCCGTGAGTTTCAATGCACAAAACTCCACAAAGAAAATGCTATGAAAAAATCTATGTTCTTATGCTAAAAAAGAGCCAGAGCATAGTTATAGACTTTTTACATTTTTCCAAGGTTAAAATGTCATTGAGTGAAAGTTAAGGTTATTAAAATTAGTTATGTTAACATCAGAATGAATTCAGCAGAACATACCTTCCAAACGATATTCCCTACTGGGCTTAGTGCCATCACATCCCCATTCACTGAGCAGCAGAAAACTAGTGAAGGAAAATCCAAGACATAAAAGGTATAAAATAAACTAGTCAAGAAAGAGAAAATTTCACCAATATTACACAATTTAAAAGATAAACAGAAAAAAGACAGTGCCAAAGTAAAGAAAAGCACAAGAGTTATCAGAAACAGCTTACCATTACCACTGGAAGAATCTAGACATAGAGATCCAAATAATGGTGCATCTGCTTCATAACTCCACAAAATGCTAAAAGGTGTAACCTGCTCAAATCCGGAAATATACATTGAACCACGCATCAGACAAGATAAGTTTCTGGAAAAGATGAAAATAGGAAATTCATAAGCCACATGCACGAAAAAGATCACTTCCCACAGAGGAACCGATTAACAAATCTAAGAAATAACAGGAGTTGAACAATTGTCCGTAAATAATTCAAATTCAACGGCCCCAACATAAAATAATAGAAAATACTGCATCCTCACCACTTTTTTCTATAGTTTTTTGATGAAGATTTGGATACCGTGCTAAATTCGAGCATGCATTTAATCAATAAATATTGATCCCAGAAGACTATTAACTTATATTTTGATATGTGTGTTCCGTATTTTTAAAGAATGGCAAAACAAGTAGAGCCTATGAGGTCATTGTGGGTTCACAATGCATCCAGCAACTAAAAAGATATGTGCATAATAAGGCACCGCACACATGAATATGAAATGACTTTTTTACAGGTCAAATATATTTACTAGATAATGATACAAAAACAAAAAAAAACATGTCTGACTGAAAAGAAGAACAACTAGACAAGAGGGATACAATAATCACTTCAATCGTTCGGCTTGAAGACAAGTTAACATAGGAGAGTAATGAAATTTTTTCTAATTTCCGTCTCTTCTGATATAAGGAAAATTAAATCTTTCATCTACTGGGGAGTTGAAACTGTGTTATATAATCAACATCAGAAATATTCTATGATAACTATTCAGCATTATGATCACTCAATGCAAAATATGGAGTAATTTCAGGAATTTATATAAAATTTTCAATGATAATTTTAGTAAATGAAATGATTAACACTGAGCAATTTAAAACAGAATCATTTTCCCTTGAGGAGTTCAACCACGATCTAGGTATTAAAAATATATTTGAGCAACAGCATGATGATCATCCACCAATGGAAGGTCTAAATAAAATACGGTCATTGTTGAAACTTTATTCAAGAAGTTTTAGCAATGTACAAGAACAACAACAATAAAACATTAATCCCACTATGTGGGGTCGGCTACATGAATCCTTTTTCTCCATTGCGTCCTATTTAGATTTGCATGCCGTGCTAAATTTGAACATGCATTTAATCCATAAATATTGATCCCAAAAGAGTATTAACTTATATTTTGATATACGTGTACCATATTTTTAAAGAATGGCAAAACAAGTAGAGCCTATGAGGTCATTGTGGGTTCACAATGCATCCAACAACTAAAAAAATATGTGCATAATAAGGCAACACACACATGAATATGAAATGATTTTTTTACAGGCCAAATATATTTACTAGCTAATGATACAAAAACAAATAAACATGTCTGACTGAAAAGAAATACCACTAGACAAGAGGGATACAATGACATGAATCCTTTTGATCAATGTGTAAGTTTTAGCAATGTACAAACAATAAAAATCAAACGGTGATCAAGTCATGATGGAACATTTTTCAAAGCTTATTCGAATCTTGTTCATATTTTCAAAGAAAATTCAAACAATGATCGAAGCATGCACGATCATGTTTTGAAAATATTTCAATCAGGGATTAAATGAAATACGGTCATTTTTTGAAACCCTATTTAAGGAAGTTTTAGCAATGTTGGTCGATTCAATCAAATTTCAAGAAAGATAAAATCAAGATTCAATTATTACTCCGCATACATATGAAAAGGGTTCAAATTTAATATTTTATAATCATTTTTTCTTTCAGAATTGACTAATTGAGTTTTAATTTTAGAAATGAGAAGCGTGCCAAGCATGCCTCACACAAGATGATGTGCCCCACATGAGATACCATTCGGTGCATGCCATATGGTAAAAAAATCTAGAAAGGTGCTATGATACACCTTGGATCATGCCTCATTATGTACCTATAAGTCATGTTGCAGAATGTTGGCGATTGTTAGAGATGATAAAAAAGGGGAGATCATAATCCAGCAGTGCCTCATTTTCTTTTTTTATTTTTACTGTGTCAAAAAGGCTACAAGTGTGCCCCAAAAAAGTGCTAAGCACGAGACAAGTTGTTTAGGGAAAAGAGAAAAACTTTGAGAGGATTAAAATCGAATTTGAACGGTTGTCTCCTTTCAACTCTCACAATGGTCAGGTATTAGCATAATATTGTGGTTATTTTTTGTGACATTATTACAAGATACCTCATAATCAATAAAGTTGATGTGTCATACTTTAAAATTATGGGAGAGGGTAAATGAACATAAGTTATCAATTTGGTTTTACCATGGAAGCTATACATTTATTGAGAGGTTTGATGGAGAAGATCAAAGATAATAAGAAGGATCTACATTTGATTTTTATTGATTTAGAAAAAGCATACAATAAGGTTCCAAGAGATGTCCTTTGGAGCGTAGGTGTTGATAGGAATTATATTCAAGTCATTAAAGATATGTATACTAGAGTTGTTACTAGTGTTCGAACTGAAAGAGGACCGACCAAATATTTTCCTATTTCTGTTGGATTATATCAGGGATCGGCTTTAAACCCGTATCTTTTTGCTTTAGTTACGAATGGTCTTACTGGACATTTATAGGAGGATGTACCTTGTGTATGCTTTTTGCTGATAATATCCTTCTCGTGGATAAGACAAGACATTTCAATTAATCAATCAAAACAATTAGTCTAATTAGCCAATTAATTCAAGAAATTAGTAGAATAATTTGCATTAAAATTGATATAAATAAATACTATCTGAAAATTGAAATGCCTTGTCATATTTTTGAGGTTTTCAATTGAATATGCATACCTGATAACGGTGTCAAACCAATCTTTTTTGAATTATTTATATGATGTTACATGAGTCTATGCTTCACAATACCCAAAAGCATACAAAAATTAAATCATTCAAAAAGTACTAGAAATGAATAATACACCACTTGAAAAGTAATTGATATATGTATTTTGCGGTCTGCAATGAAAAAATTTAACGCAAATTTATTCATCAAATTAACTGAAAACCTACATTAGCATTATGATTGATTCTTAGCAAAAAAAAAGTTAAGTATCTTTAGTCTACGGCAACAGAAAATACTAAAACAAAAAATAATCAAGCTTTGAATAGTTCCACAAAATGTTCAAGCACAGAAGATAAAAGCTTAACCATACCTCCAATGAAACTCCACTGACAAAACCACTTGTTGTTGCAACGTATAGCATCTTGTGTTCCTTAAAAAGTAAAGACAAACAGGGGTTATAAAGAAGTTTGAACAACATTCAATTTTACAAAAGAAAAGCACACATTAAAACCAACTTTACTTCAAAATTGTCCGTATTAATAAACATTAAATTGTCACTGGTTATGTTTAAAAAAAATTTAAAGCTGTTGATCATTCATAATAATTTCTAAATACAGAACGCGTGTGTTGTGTGTGCACATGCTCACCCGCACGTGCAAAACTATGGTAACATCGACTTTTGAAGATCACTTTCAAATGTATAAAAACATATCTATAACAGTGTTTTGAAAATCATGGAAAATGTTAGTTTCTATTCTTTCTTTTTTTCCCTCAAAATAAAATCTTCAGGTCTTTTTTATTTCCCCTCAAAAACAAGCATTCCGGAATAAAAATGCTCGTAATCAGAACTAGGGAATCAAGCAACAATATATTGTTAAATTTTGGTTCAAGCTGAAAACGTTCTTATACATTCAAAGGCTTTTATTTGTATAGTTTTTATTATATGATGTTCAGAATTTAACATATTCAGAAGCAGGAAAATTTTAAGTATTTGATATTAATACCCTCAACAATGGTGATTTCTTAAGCCTTAACCAAGAACGTGTTATCATTAACAGATTTTGTAGGAGGCATTCATCCAATAAAAGGTTGAATCAAAATAATCTACAAGGCATATTCATCACTTCAACATGTAATAATAAAAGGCATATTTGGAGTACGGGAGAAAATAAGGAATTCTAAAAGATTTGCCAAACTGCTCTTTTAGAAAATAATGTCTTCCTACTAATGTTACAATCACACCACATATTTACATACGAAGGCACCAAATTGAATCATATTTTGGGAAATGTGATATTGATGAAAACTTTGTATGCTCAAAGACAGATTATAAAGCAAAACAACAAGATAAAAATGTAAGCATAAATGTTGATCTTGACTTGATCGTTGGAAAGGTACATAGGAGATCGCTGGATTTAAAGATAATATTACCGCACAAATGTAATCAACATCATATATTTATACTCAATTTTATGCAAATGTTATTCATAATCATTATTAGTTTTTGTTTCTAATAAAAACTTTAAATCTTAAAGTGATCCCATTTTCTTCATATATGATCAATTTAACCCCAAAGTATTACATTTTTCCAATTTCATCCCGCAACTATATAAAATCGATTTAAATTGATCCCTCAAAGACCAAAGTAGGATTATTTATGTATAGTCAAGGGATTAAATTAAAGAATGTAGTACTCTAAGGCTAAATTGGTCATGTTTGTATAGTTACAAATTATTTTAAAATTCAATAAACATTTTATTCTATCTTATCATTTGCATATTTAAGTTTTACAAACAAATTTTGATGCCTCTAATACCCACTATTGGCTAAATCAGTCAGTTTATTTTATAATATACCCCATTTTTAGCATTCTCAGAAGTCCGCCTAAACTTTTTTTTTTTAATTTTATATTTTGAATCAATCAAATTGATATATAATACCATATATAAATTATAAATAAATTCAAATTTAATATATATATATAT
>NEWO01000053.1:2099261-2110042 GCA_003013225.1 Phalaenopsis aphrodite
GATTGAAATATCAAATAAACATCACTTCAAAGACATAAAGCCAACAATAGGATAGCTGGGAGGTCACTGGGGTTTTTCCTAGATCTGTGATATCCCCTACTTTTCTTTCATTTGAATTCCTTAAATAATTGTTCCTATTTTGAGCCATTCCCATTTGATTTTCCTATGTCCAATCGTGAAAACCTAAACTTTGAAATCTTGAAAGCAAAACCACCTGATCTTAATCGAGAGTTGTCTTAAGTGATTTTTATCATTTAAGATATAATTAACTATAGGGGGCTTGCCTCTATAGGGAACCAGGAACCCAGATAAAATAAACCCTATCTAATTTTTTATGTTAGATGGGGGAACTTGTTGGCCTTTTTATAAAAATATTTCGCAGACCAAACGGATGTCACAAATTGTTTAGTCTAGATGATTAAATCCCTATTACAAGTGATATATTTATTCTTCGGGATAAATGTATTGCTTGTAGTATTGTATTAAATCATCTAAACTATTTAAAAATGTGAGACTCGTTTGGTTTCACTTATTTTAAAAATTAAAAAGTTACTTCTTTAAAAAAAAAAGTTATATTTATATTTAAGTTATTTTCCAAATCACAAAATCATCACTTTTCCAAACTACGAAGTTGAACGATAAAACGGCCGACACCGCTCCCCTGGCATGGATGGGATAACGGCCTATTTTTAAAACAATTCTGGAGTATGGTTGGTGAGGACGTGTGTGTTGCACAGTAGGAATTCTTCTTGACTGCCAAAATGCTAACAAAATAAATTGGAAGACTCTTCAAATGGTTATGGATAACCTACACTCCCCCCCCCTAAAACACACCGAAAGGATCGTGCAAGGCATTCAAAACCCTCGGTTTGATATTCTTATTAATGAATCTCGCACGCCTATGATAGAGGCGAGTTGTGGCTTCTGGCAAGGGTGCTCGTTGTCCCCATAATTATTTATTTTGTGCTCCAACTTCCTCTCTAGATCGTTGCAGCAACATAGAAATCTGCCTGGGGTGGCTATATCTCCGCATGGGACTCGTGTCACACACTTGTATGCTGACAACATCCTGCTCTTTTAAGAAGCCTCCATTGAAGCAGCCCAGAATCTCAAGGCTGCGGTTGAAAATCATTGTGGCTGGACTAATCAAAGGATTAACCATCTCAAATCGTTGATTTTTTTTAGCAGGAAAGTTTTGAGTTGGCAGAAGAACAAGATCTCCAGGTTCCTGCAGTTTAAGAGGGTTGAGGACCTTGAGTATTTGAGGATCAAACTCTGTATGAGGAGGCTTACTGTTGTTGATTTTAATGGCCTTATGAATCAAGTGATTGGCAAGATTCCAGCTTGGGGGAACTGTCATTTGTCTCTTGCCGGGAAGACCACCCGGATTAACCACCCGCTCCTACCTATGTCCACCTATTTTGTTTCTCACTCTAATCCTCCTAAATCCATTCCTGAATATATTGAAAGATTATGTAGACAATATTTATGGGACAAAGAAAAAGGCCAGAGAGTTATGCACTATATGGCGTGGAGCGAGATGTGTGCACCGAAGGAACATGGCGGGATGGGGCTTCATGCAGCTGCTACCAAGATGAGCCCTTTGCGGGCCCAGTTAGCTTGGAAATTCCTTAGTACTCGCAAGTTTTCCCTTATAATTGTTTGGTGGAGAGGTATGGGAAAAATGTTTGGGATCGGCCTGAACGGACGGACTCAATTGCATGGAAAATCATTGTGAGCGGGGCGCCTTCACTTGGTAATAATATCAAGTGAGATGTGGGAAATGGTGAAGATATAGAGATCTTATGTGACATGTGGATCCTTGACCGACCACCGAATAAGTGGTCCACCTTGGTGGATGTTCTCCAAACTGAAAACATGAAGGTTTCTGCACTGATTTCTAATGGACAATGGGATGAGGGGATACTCCATCACTGTTTTGGGGAAGAACTTTGTAAGATCATTCGGCAAGTGCAGATGCCGCGCCCGAAGCAAGTGGACCAGATTGTGGTCTTTCCTACATACTCAGGGAAGTTCGTCATGGCTTTGTCCAGTGGCAGTTCTTTCAAACAGCAACATCCATATAATTGTTGGTTCTGGAATCTTAAGCTTCACCCGCGTGAGGCTACGCTTTGGTGGCGGGTCTCTATAGATACTATCCCAAACAACTTGTGGCTCTTTAGAAGAGGGATTTGTGATGACACGACTTGCACTTAGGGATGTCAGGATGCTGAAGATCGCCATCATGTGGTTACTAAGTGTAAAATCCTTGTGGTCGTTCTCCACACCTTACAAAAATGGGGTGTTGGAATTCCTAGCTTTAGTTGCTTTAATGATATTTGCAAGTGGATGGGTGATCTTCCTAAGGCTATGAGGTTGATGGGGAGGATTTTATGTTCAGCGGTTTATCATAGTTGGAGAGCTAGAAGCTCCATAAAGCATGGGTCGCCCTTCGAAACGCCTGCGTTCATGGCTGCAACAATTCTATCTTCCCTCACAAACACTCAATCTTCTGCTATTTCAGAGTATTGGGGCACCTCTCAGCCTTCTAAACTTTATTCCCTTTTATTTTGGTGCCCCCCTCCCCCCAATCCTCGAGGACGTTTAAAAGCTAATGTTGATGGCACCCTCTTGCCTTCCAGCCTTGCTAGTGTGGGAGTTCTCATTCAAAAAGAGATCAGAAATTGCATGGTGGTTGTTGGTTGAAAGTTACTATATTGTGGCAGTACACATGTCGAACTCCAGGCGATCTTGTTCCTTGCTTCTTTACTTCGGCCTTTGATGTATGAGACCCGTGGGATCATGGTGGAGGGAGACAACAACAACATTGTTAATCTTCTCCATGAGCCTAACGTGGGCTTTCTTACTGAGTTCAAATAGGTTCTTTTTGTCTTAAGTAGATCTAACAACACTGGTACTCATTTTTGCGTTCACTCGGCTCAAGAGTGACTTTGTTCTTTCTAGCTTAGATGAAAGTCATCTCGTTTTGGTTTTTGTCAAACGGGATAGACTATCTCATGCACTCGCTTCTTAACATTCTTTTGTAATTTTTGTTCTTTCCCTTTTAATGCAAGACGCGTCTCTTCAAAAAAAAAAATAAAAGAAAATAATTATTATGAATTAATTAATTGGACATATAGGTGTTATATGTTTCCTTTCATATTATTTCTTTTTCCTTGTATTCATGCAAAAGTATTTATACCCCCTTTTCATATCAATAAAATTATTCAACTGAATTTTGAAAATCAACATGGTATGAGAGCCTTGAAACAAATTCTAGAGCCTTCTATCGCCAGAAACTTTCTATTCCCTGCAGCCGACGATCTTTAACGTACTCGGACCCTTCGTCCGCCTTCATTTTTTTAGTTTTTCCACCAAAAACTTCCTCTCCCTGCAGGCCGCTGCCGAAATTCCCTCCTGCAGCCTTTCACGAAGCTGAAATTCCTCCTGCAACATTTCTTGCAGCCGAATTCCCTCATGCAGCCTGAAATCCTCTCCGTCGGCCATAATTCCTGCAGGCTTCCTCAATGGAGACACATCTTCCTGCAGTCTTTCCGCTGCATCCGGATGTCCTTCCTGTCGACACTGAAATTCCTGCATTCCAAGCCTTTGTTTACTTCTCTATCTTCTTCCAGTCGGATCTATGTTTTAGTTTGTTAAGAATGGCAATGAAGATGAGTTTGAGCATCTAAAGGGAGCAGATCAAAAGGGAAAGAGAGTGCTCGTTAGTATAGATCTGAACGTTCCACTCAATGACAACCTCAAGATCAGTGACGATACCAGAATTAGAGATGTCGTTCCACCATCAATTACTTGAGAGAGCACGGAGCCAAGATCATTCTCTGCAGTCACGTGGGCCGCCCTAAAGTTGTCACTTTAAAATACAACTTGAAGCCTCTCTTGCCTAAGATATCAGAACTTCATGGAGTTGACGTTGAGATGGTCAATGATTCCATTGGAGAGGAAGTAAAGAAAATCGTCGTTGCATTACCTGATGGCGGTGTCTTCCTCCTCGAGGATATGAGATTCTATAAGGAAGAAGATAAAATGATCCAGAGTCTGCAAAGAAACTTGATTCTCCTATTGATTTCTATGTTAATGATGCATTTCGAACTGCTCACAGAGCTCATGCTACAATAGAGGGTGTAACAAAGTAAATGAAACCTACTGTTGTTGCTTACTTCCTCATGCAGAAGGAACTTGACTACCTTGTCAGGGCTGTTGCGAATCCAAAGCGGCCATTTTTTGCCATTGTTGATGGTTCAAAGGATTCAACAAAGATTGAGGTGATGGAGTTGCATTTAGAGAAAGTTAATATCCTTCTTAGAGGATGAATAATTTTTACATTCTACAAGGCACAAGGACATGGTGTTGGTACCTTTCTTGCTGAGGAAGACAAACTTGGCCTAGCAATAGTTCTTATCGAGAAAGAAAAGATGAAAGGAGTGAAACTCTTGTTACCCTCTGATGCCATTATGGAAAACAAGTTTGCCGTCGTTACTGACAGCAAGGTTATGCAAACATCTGTTATCCCTGATGGTTGGAAGGGCCATGACATTGGACTAGATTCAATTGAGACATTCAACACAACTCTTGGCAGCGCTAACATCATTATCCGGAATGGGCCCATGGGTGTCTTTGAGTTCGAGAAGTTCGTTTTTCGAACAAATTCCATTGCCCAGAAATTGGTCCAGCTTACAAACATCATTGGCGGTAGCGAAAATCAGCCTTGTCTTTAAGATGAGCCACATCTCAGCAGGCAATGGTGCAAGCTTGGAACCTCTAGAAGGAAAATCACTGTTAAATGTTCTTTCTTCTTTTCCTGCTGCAGCTACTCCTCTGGAGCCCTCCTCCAAAACTTTTTCATGCAGCATGCCCTTCTCCGGAGCTTCTTCATGCAGCATGCCCTTCTCCGAAACTTTTTCTTTTTCCTGCCACAACCCCACCTCTGGAGCTTTTTCCCTACAACACGCCTTTCCCATAACAGGCCATCCTCCATAGTTTTTGCCTGCTATAGGCCCTCCTCCGCAGCTTTTTCGTGCAACAGACACTCCTACGAAACTTTTTCTTGCAGTAGGCTCTACTATAGAGTTTTTTTCCTCGCAGACAAATCTCTACAGTTTTTTTTGTAGGTTGTCTACTCCCTGCAAACTTCCCTGCAACATTACCGGTGCGAGCTTTTCGTCTACCTATAGATACTGCATAAACTGCAATCAAAGACAATCGCATTCAACTAAAAATATTCATAAATGCCGTTGAGGTTCATTACCAAATATGAGATGAAAACTTCAAGTTCTACCTCATAAAGAGTCTTCTTCGCCCATTGTTTGATATTTCAAATATAAGTTATACATGATTGTCAACAATTTTTCAACTTGAAGGGCAGTGTTAGAAGTTATATTATGAAATAATTTATTCTTATTAAATATTATGAGGACTAGATTTATTTTCTTGAATTGGATTTATGTACTTTATAAATTTAAATATATTCCCTTCGATTAGATTTATTTCCTTTCCTATTTTATCATTTCCTTTATTTTCAAGTAAATATTATGAATTAATTAATTTTAAATATAGATATTATATCTTTCCTTTCATGTTATTTTTTTTTTCTTATCTTTCCTATTTTAGGATTCAAATAAGAGAATTCATACCCCTATTTATATCAATAAAATTATTCTGTTTAATTTTAAAGATCAACAATTTCATCATGTACTTTATTACTATTTATAAAATTTAAATGTAATATTCAAGGACACATATTGGACATATACATTTTAAATTATTTTATATTTTTTAATTGAACACGTGACAGGCATTTTGAACACGCTGTCTGATGTATGTCAAACACTCCATGCCTATTTGTACGAAAGTGTCAGTGCACTATAGATCTTAACCAATTAATATATATGCATGTAGAAATATATAAAATTAATTACCCTTTGTTCTATCACTAATTAAAACATTATAACCAACTTAAAACTCAATGTAATATTTGACATCTTGTCGAATTTCAATTATTATGATCCTTCATCAAATCCATCTTATTAAAATATTTAGAATTTATTAATTAAATTTTCAGATTTAATAGATTCAATATGAGAAGGTAAACATTCATATTTTAATCCTAATTATTATTTTTTTAATCACATAAATAAATCATCGTTAACCATTGAAGTCTCCAAATAAATACCTAACATAATTTATACATTTATTTTCTTCTCAATCTTCTTACTACTAGTATTATTTATAAAATTAAACTGCAATTTAAACATAAATAAAGTTTAACTAATTTAGGATTTACCTTAAATCCCCTTGAAACATAATTTTGCTCTCGTCCGGCACAGAGAAGATCTACTTATCGCTTGCTACTCCTATGGTCAATCTCAATCACATAGGAATCAATCCATTTGTCTTGGCTCCCATTCACGCGCCTTTTCTATTCCACTTTCATCGCTTGTGCTCATCCCGACTCGCATGCCCTTGTTCGCCAGTTGTCCAATCGGATTCACAAAGGAAAACTTTTCAAACCCCTATCTTCTATTCTCTGTCAACACTTGAATATGCTCACTCAGCCACATGATGCATAGCACAATCTCATGCTCATCCACTCTCTTGGACTTGTTCGTCTCACTCTACTTCATTCCAACGAAGTTGCGCGAGTTTGTGATCCTCTCCACTGGTTGAAGGGCCAAGCCCGCTCTGTTTGTCTCGTCTCCCTTAAATGAAAAAATCGCTTGTTTGTGTCAACTCCTAGCTTCATCATCATATCCATTTCATTCCCTTCGTCTTCATCTCACCTATATACTACAAAGAACAAGCTAGTGTTGGTTCAATTGAATGGGAATTAGCTGGCTCTGTTTTTCTTATATATTTAAACAACGCATTACAAAGAATAGCAACATAAAAATCAAAGAGTGAATATTATTTAACAAGAAGATAGTTAAACCTTAAAATTTGAACACTTCCTTCTGTTAAAATTCTTAACATAATCAAGCAAGTGGTCTTTTTACTCATTAAATTCCAATTCCTCATTGAGCTTGCATTTCATATCAACAATGTAGATCTACCAACAACATTTCACCAAAATTATTGAGCATTTTCAATAGTTATGACTTAGCATATTCAACCTTTCAGAAATCGGATCATTTTAACATTCATAAAAATAAAATCCAAATCATTGATCAAATTTGAAAATCCCTTTAAGAATACCTCACACCAAATATTGGCAACTAGAAATGAGCCTATAGAAGCCATATTATCGTTGCCTAAAACAAAAGCTTACCTAATTTCAGTTATAACTATATCACGTTATTATTTGTTGATTTCCATAAATACTATGCCCTACTTATAACAGCATGATAATCCAACTTTAAGAACATAAGGATGACCAAATCCAATCACAAGCAAAGCAATAATTAAAAATATTGTAAAAATGGATTTCGGAGAGAAGCACCAAAACCTTAATATAGGTCTCTGCCGATACAAGGAGGCTTCTTCCTAAATGTGATTGATAGTCACAACATGCACTACATTAAATAGATCAACATCCAACTAACAATTAGGAAAAAAATAGCAAACTCAAACTATTATAGAAAATTGTGCTTAGGTTCCCTTCTATTTAGAATTAAGAAAGTAATCCAATAATTTCAAACAATCGCATTGAAATTACATCACTAAAAATACTCTTGAAGTACATAAGCACATGAAGTGAAAAAGCAACGCACAAACCCCCCAATTATTGCATGGATAGGCACAGGATCTTCCATAAAGGATCGACATGGAAAAATGCCTGCACAGGTAGGGTTTCGGTTGAAAAACTGAAGATGCCAAAATAAACTTCAAATGAATTGATCAAGAGACAGTAGATGAATCATTGTAGAGAATATAAATCGAATGGCTAGATCATCATAACCAAAAATAGAGAGCCCAATCAAGCTAACATAGGTAATAGATACACAGCCTATTCTACATGGAAAATATCATCATATGCATGTTTGCACAAATTAACATAACTGAACTCAGAAAAGTACAAAATATATTAAAAAAATTACAAATAATGGTACTCAAATCATCATTTTGTTCATCGCAATGCGCACATGTATCTGAAGAATATAAACTTCAAAATTTTCATTGATTAGCCATAAAAGATTTACTACGCATCCAAAATAGAGAACTTAAGGAGACATTGACCAGCAAAGATGTGATTGTACCTCTCCAGAGGTTTGGAATGCCCACAATATGCTCCCAGTAGTGCAATCAAGAAAATAAATCTTTCCTTTGTAGCATCCCACAACAACCTACAACATGCAATAAGCTTAACTACAATTCAGATTCAAGTGCCGCAAATAGATGAAAACAATAATGAACAAATTTGATGAGAGTTTAGTAAATTTGGGTTTATAGCCACACACCTGAGAGAAGTCTCCTGTAATTACTGCTGAGCATTCAATACGTCCTTCCAGAATGACTTGCCACCGTACCAATCCACTATTTATCAATGAAAACATTATTTTATTATCGACAATGTTCAGTCAAATTATGAAGAGCATTGAAACTATAAAAAATTTTATCCACCAACCACAGTCGGACTAAGTTCAAGTTTGAACAACAAACAAATCCTTTTAAGCTAATCAAAGCTAACAAAAATCAGAAGCTAAAAAAAATTGAGTGGTTAGGCACATGAGGGCAGCTGGGGGCTTGCATCATAGCCTCCGGCGATTCTTTAAAGAAATAATAATAAAATAAAAAATACACATATATGTGTGTGTGTGTGTGTGTTTAAAAAGCTTAAGGGCAATTATATTAAAGAGAAAATGGTACATATAGGTTGCATTAGTGGGCCCAAAAAGACACCCAACTCACACGATACAACACACAAAAAAAGAAATTTAAAAACCCAAAAATAGATAGTACATATAAGATCAATCGGGACGACCCAATTTAGTTATGTCTCTGCCTCTAGTTCTCGGAAGGGAACCAACTAATAAATTGGTTAGTTCTCGGAAGGGAACCAACTAATAAATTGGTTAGGTGCGTACCATTGTCCAATGTAACTAAAGTATCATCCATTAAATTTTTTAGTTCAAGTAGATCTTCATTCTTCTTCTTCCTCCTGTAAGTGTAGACCTGTCATTCCTTATCTGAAGATTGTTGCTCATTCAGATGAGATGGCAGTGTTGCAGTAGAAAGATTCCCAACAGTTGTACCCTCAAGAGGTTCAAGTGTGTGTGAGGTATGAGTTGTCGCCTCTACTCTTGCTACTTCCTGAAGATGGGGAGCTGTAAGGTTCTCCTGATTAACAGTCCGTGTAGGTAGGGGTCCTTCAGTACTGTTTTCAATAGGGTTTTGCTCCGCAGGGCCATCCAGTTTCTTATCAATCGCAGAAATAGTATTTTCAGGGGGAGGGTTCACAGGGCAATTAAATCAGACATCAAATCCTGTCCTGTGGTAGTTTTCTCACTAGGTGGAACAGATATGTCCAGAGCTGTGAGGTTGGATCCATCCTTATTCACTTGATCATTAGATTTCAAATTATGATGAAGCTTATGACATTTATCAAGGATATGCCCAAACATTTTACAATGAGAACAATAAAGAGGTTTATGCTCTATGACGATTTGTTGTTAATATCCATTATGAGTAGTGTCTAACCAGACTTCAGTAACATCAAGTAAAGTAATATCTCTTTCCACAAGTATTTTGGCCACAGAAGGTCTGAGCTTCATAGGGTCCCCAAGTATGACTCCAATAGACTAAAGAACTTGATAAAAAAAGTGTAGTTTGAGACTTAGTAGATTAAACAATACCGATACAGTAGGAGGTTAATGATTGGGGTCAAAATCAGGAGATCACTTGAGTAGTTTCATTGATTTTCCATCAATGTTAAGTATTTTTTGGAGAAAATCCGAGTGTGGTCTTCAGTCATGGTTAATTGAATCAATACATGTCTCTCATCCATGAGCCCCACTTTCCAGTTTCCACTTTCCTGCTAATTTGAATCAAAACTTTTCTTAATAACTTTCATAAGTGGGTGCCCCCATGGAAATTTTTCAGTAAGAACAAACTGGAATTTCTCAGTCAGGATTGAAATTTCTAACTCTGAGAAAAAAAGTGTTGCTTTCTCATTTTTCCTGCTCGCATTCTTAATAAAGGGACAGTCACCTATACCATCATGATACTCATTATAACTTGAGGGAAAGACAACCGCTGTCTCCACCTAAGAGTTACCCACCACGTGGACAAAGAAGGCTTTGTCAGGTTCAACCGAAGAAGAAGGAAGCTTCATCACAGCAAGTAGAAGCCCTGCCAAGTCGGACAGAGAGAAAAAATGACGTGTCGAAGACAGTCGGGGCTAAGCCGCAGATGTCAAAGCTGCGAAACAGTCGTAGCTCGACGAGGTCCACGAAGACTGACGAAAAGTCACGCAGAAGACACGAACCGCAGAAAAGGGTGCCTTGACAAAGCTAAACGAAGACGACACCGAAGCCCTTCACGTTGGGCAAAACGAAACGATGGCGCGTAGGAGAAGATGACGTGTGCAAAAAGCCGAAGAAGAGAAGCCCTTCGTCGTTGAGCACGGAAAACCTTCCTCGTCGAGCATGACAGAAACGATTCATTGAAAGCCGAAGGATTCAAACTAAGGAATTGCCATCGGGCAAAATCCTAGCAGAGCAGATGTATATATGTATGTATGTATGTATGTATATATATATATATATATATATATATATATATATATATATATATATATATATATATATACATATATATATATATAT
>NEWO01000053.1:2110197-2157760 GCA_003013225.1 Phalaenopsis aphrodite
TAGATAAGAGTTAATCATATAATCATGAATTTAAAAACAGTAAATCTAATTAATATATGTATAACTCAGTCAAGCTAATCCATATCATCTCACTGATAACCTTTATGTGTGATTGGAAATTACGGAAGGAATTAAAACGAAGATCCACAAGCTTGGGTTGGGATCCAGTGAAGCGAACAATAGATGCTTCAAAGAACTGGTGGACTGAAAAATTAGAGGTAGTAATCTATCCAATGATTACTTCCTTTTCCATACTTTATCCTAGTAAAATTTTTTAAGCAACAAAGTTGTCCTTCCGTTGCAGGCAGTGCCAACCGCCAAAAATTTAAATTCAGTGGTATTTAGCATGAGCTTGAAGAGAAGTTGAATCGTACGTTCAGTGGGGTTGTTGCAATGGGAACCCATGTAGCGGTGAAGTGTGTATCTTATTTTTTTGTAAAAGGGTGGAGGAAACCCTAGTCAAAGGTGACCTCCTAGTACAATGTCGGATTCGAGCATAACTCAAAGGAAGGAAAGAAGCTTACGGACCCTTTCGGATAAGAAGCCGAGCCTCGCATGATAATGAAAGGTTTTCTGTAGGAGGGAGCACGTGCGAACCAAGGGAGAGTCGAGCCACATATTAAGGTTAGGTTATATTTTGTTTAAGAAATTTTATTTAAAGTTGTTATTAAACTGATTTGAAACATTATCATTGAATTTTAGTGATTAAATCAGGATAAGCAATAGAACTAAAGGAAAAAAGAAGGCAGGTTTGTTTCCAACTCTAGATTGCAGAATAAGATAAATCGAGTTAATGTTTACTTCAATTACTTATAAAGGAAATGCCTCAATTATATAACAACAATATTTTATTAAAATATTAAATAGAAATTAGGCTGAAGAATAAAGGTCGAATCAAATCAAATTTTAAGGGGGAAAGAGAAAGAAAATCAAACTAAATGTCAATCATTACTTTCTTATACATAATAAATTGATGTTTTATTAAATAAAAACTTCCATTATTGCTTCAAATGCTTACTTTTATAATTATATGCAAGTTGTAAGTTAAAAGAATCATTGAAATAATAAAATGAAATGATAAAAAAGGGAAATGATTGTTCAATGATTTTAAGAGGTAATTATAAAAAAATGAAACATAAATATTTAAATCATTTATGATTACCACAGATGGTACAGGCAGGGGATCTGATATACACGTGTACGAAAAAGAAAGTTGTAAAAGTGTCTCTAAGGATACAAAATTTCATGGGTGCCTATGAGTACAAATTTTTAATGGTTGACGATAATCCAGATATGACTTCTTAAATAGATTAAAAAAAAGGTAAATACTTAAATTGAAAAGGAAAGGATTAAATTAAAAATAAAAGCATGTAGTTTCATTTATCCATAAATTTCTTTTTTGGGGGCATTCATGTATAGCATTTGCATATTAATTAAATGCACAAAATTTTGTAATTACTAAGTAATGCAACTTATTCTTGAAATTAATAGTTTATTTCAGAAAAATATTAAATTGATATGACTGACATGCAAGATATGGTTTATAAGCGAAAACATACTCATGATAGGTAGTATATTGTGTATTATGATTGTAATTATTGTATTGTTTACTTTTGAGTAGGGATATACTGTTGTGTGTTGATTTGAGATGTTGTTTCACTTAAAGACTGTGTTAATCTTTATGGATGATTTGATTTTCTATGTAGTATAATTAGTGGTTTCTTGGTGGCTCTTTTATAAATTCGACGTTATGATAATAAACAGATGCAATGTTATTTATACCATCCAATTGTTTGTTCTCGCCAATGTTAATTCTCATCCCTAAGCCAAGTCATGACACTAGATGACAATCTTAATGCCATAAACCAACCCGGGCTTAGAATTAATCATGAGAACAGACAGTCGGAGGATGCGAATTAATTTTTTCCATATATATTTATAATTTAACAATTGAAAGAATCACAAATCAAATTAAAATAAAATAGTAAAATTAATTGTATCTCATTAATGGTTGTCCGCATCTTCTACAAAAATTTTATCTTCTATCGTTCATCTTTTAATCAATTAAATTAATCTGAAAAATTAGTTTAGAATAGCAGTGAGCTAAATAAGTCAATGAATACTCATACTCCTAAACTATAATAATGCAAGAGAAAAGAAAAATATTATGCGTGTCAATTAAGCTTTTTAATAAATCAATATAAATATTTAATATATTATTCAATAAATCTTACTATATCAATATCATTTTATATATGTACAATCATCATAGAAGCATTATCTTAAAAATTATATCAATTAAAGCACTTCAATATCAAAATCCTTTTACATATGCGAGCACGGGTACCTTAATGCTCTCTTACTAGTTTCATAAATGGGTAACTTCATCATAATCAGTCATGCACATATAAGCAGTCAATATAAATATATCATTCATCTGTTCATTGCATTCAATTTAGCATACTATATAAAGCATATAACGCATAATAGTAAGTAGCTACAAATATTCGTAACAATAAGGCCGATAAAGAAAATAACATCTCAATCAGAATTAAACATATGCAAACGTCATTAACTACAAAATAGTTGAGAAGAAACAAATTATTACTATAGATTAAATAAACGAGTACTCATCTCTCTCTCTCTCGAGTAATTTATTATTTGTTTTAACGACTCTTCTCAAATTGAAAACCTAAAATAAACATGGGATTCATGTTATCAGAAATTTAATTTATTTATTATGTCATTTTTAATTTATATCTTTTTAATTAGCTATTAATTTTATGTTATTTAAGTATAAAATTTTCTTTATTTTACTAAGTAATCCGCTTAAGTTTTCTATTTACACACACACACAGATCTAATATATATATATATATATATATATATATATATATATATATATATATATATATATATATATATATATATATTACTATTTTATTATTAAATCAATGAACTTCAACTTATTTATGCTTACCCCATCAAGCCCTAATCCACGTGCACTGGTCTCCTTCCTCATTCGATTGCACGCGAGCAGCCTGCCCTTTTTCTACTCGACAGAGCCTCTCTTCCCTTTTCTCCTTCAGCTCAAAGCTCCATCCACATGTGGCCAACGCTTCGGCCCCCTCCTACGTCGTCCACCTCTCCTTCACGCGTCGCTCAACGCAGCAAAGAAAATCCACAATCCTCTTCTTCCTTCGAGTGCAGAGCACGGCATCTTATCCTCGAGGAAGAAAAACTCTCAACACCTCTCATTCCTTCCTCTGCTCTCTAGCTGCACACCCGAGAGCTCCCATCTCATACGTCAATTTATAAGAAGAACTGACCTCTTTGATTTCCGATCCTTTTCATTTCCTCTCCCCTCCATTTATTTTCCCCGACTCCTCGTTTCTCCTTCTAAGGTTTTCGCTTCGTCTCTCCTAGGTAACCGAAACGGGACCGTTACACTTAACACTTCGTTGTATAGTTAGTTGCACCCCAGAGGAACTAACACAATATCATTTTTCAAAAATGCCAAAAAAGCCAAAACAATCATATCTTACCACCAAAAGTCAAATCATACAATATAGCCCATTTCTAAACCTTTTAGGCCCATTTATGTTACAGTCAAATTACATTTATTTCATTAAATTAATTTATTTTATTAGATAACTATCCTCTTTTGGATAATAATATACTTAAATTGAAATATTTTTCGTATTCGAAAGAATTAGATTGCATTTCATTGAACTTCTTTATGTAATCCTATTTCTATAGATAGGAACTAAAGGCAAATAATTTTCATTAAAATTTGACTAACTGAAATTATTTGTGCCCAATTGATTCTTTTCAAGATCCAAATTATATATGCAAATTGCTCCAACTAAATAATCAATGGTTTCTCTTCTTCCGCGCTCTTTCAAGCTTCATTGATGAATGAGAAAACAACTGACTAGAAAATAATGAGGATTACCAACATCAACCAAAAATTCATTGTAGAAATGTATCAGTAAAAAGTACCTTAAAGCATCTATGCAAAGAAATATTTGTGAATGGGAACCAATGAAAAGGAAAACATCGTCGTCTTTCAACATGACAACCGGTGAAGAATCTACGCATGACTCTAGCAAGACCTTCCACAATTCCTGTATATGGCCCCTTCCTCGCACTGACAATTCAAAAGGTAAGCAAGCTTGAAAATTGGGTTTTAATAAACCTTCAAATACAGTTAAGTTGCAACGACTAAATGAACACATTTTGGGAAGCCCACAAATAGATAGCCAAGGATTATCTTCATGTCGACTGGGACGAAAAGATGTCATTTTCCCAGTTTCATCCCAAGATGCCAGTCTTTCAATCTTTTTAAGGTGATTAGTTATCTGACTCCTATTAAGCTTCACGAGATCATCAATCCTTATTCCAGTATTATCCTTCACTCGCTCTCCGAGTGAATTCTTATTCAAAAAATCTCTTGTTATTTCAAACGAAATATTCCCGCCCTTATCTGCTCTTAGTCTTTTTTCCATTATGGCATCGGAAGTAGAAAATCCACCAATTTGCTTCTGATCCAACAAAGCTTTTAGAATCCTAAATGGGCTAGGAAACATATAAAGCAACCTCATGTCAATTCCCAAATTATATGCCACATGAGCAGCCGATATTGAGTTGCCTCCTATCATGAAAAAATCATCATCATCTGACATATCGTCCACAGGCAGTGCCGTAAGGAATGCCTAAAAGAGAAACACAGATGGAAAAGTGAGTATGTATAGGTAAGATTAGTTGACGGGCATGTAAAATGTAGAAGGTGCATGCAGATACTACAAATATGAAATATCAGATTAATTAAGAAAGTTCCATAAATAATTTATCCACTTTGAAAAATAACAATGTCCGCAACTTACTCAAGAGAATGAATATTTTAATGCATCAAATATTTTTGGAAAGAATGTACACATAATCGGCATTCCTGGCACTAGTCAAGAATGAAGTCAGATTTTCGCAAGGTTAATGGAGGAAATGAGATAGTTGGATATTAAGATCACTATACACACGCATGATGAGTAAATACCAAGCAAACTAATAGGAAGTGAATAATAAAATCCTTAAAGAGGTTTGAACAATGCATCGCAAGTTTGCAAATCTCACAATGTCATACATAATTATTTAAAGAGAGATGATTTATTCTAAGAAAAATTCTTCAAGTAGTGACTAACCGTTAGCATTCCATAAACATTGAATTGTCTAATAACCACAATTATTATAAGCTAAATCTATTGGTAAGAACTTAACCGTCAAACATCAACCATATTCGGTTGTATGGGCTTTGATTCTTCAAAAAGTTTAGATATCAAAACTAATGATAAAAATTCATCTTTAAATGTCCTATATCCATATATTTATATATGAGTTCACAAATTTTATCAGGAATCAACCCAGGGGCTTAGAATTTCCAAAACGAGAATAGATGATGAGACGGTGAAATAAAAATTTAATTTCATTTTCTAACACTATTATTTAATCATATGAAATAATCGAAAAAGCCATTAATGAATAAAATCTACTTCTAACTTGAACAAATAATAGTTGTGAGTATAATAACATTTCTCTTACATGAATTCGTCTGCTCTAAACAGTTTCTCTTTTATTGTTCATTTTTTTCTCTATACTTGAACCTAAAAATGTTAATTTAACATTATAGTGAAATTTTAACCACCAATAAATACTCATCTTTCTAATCATAGTAATCTAACGAAAACAAAAGACAACATGCTTGCTAGTTAAATATTTAAAAAGCTGACATCTTATTATTCAATTATAGTCATTCAGTAATCACAATTGTACATTACAGTAATTTATATTATCTATGTCATTTACAACTGTCAGAAGAGCGTCGTCTAAAATTATACCAACAAGGTTAATCAATATCAGTATTTTTTCAAATTTACATGTATGAGTATCTTAGTGTCTCTAGCAAGTACTATAAATGCGTGAATTCCATATTTAACATGACCATAGAAGCAATATATATATAATTCATTGATTCACTTTTTTCATATCATCCAATATCAATATATATAATAAATAAATGTAAACATGATGAAAGAAGTGTGTACATTACAACATCACCAATATAATTAATAACGGAGTTAAATCAAAATTAAATATACAATATCAATCTATCTAAACAATAATCAATTGTAGTTGGCTTAGAAGAAACATAAACATTATTATCATAATTTAAAAGCATAAATACTCAACTATATATCATGTAACTTTGTCCTTTTTTTTTGTCTTAGACCTTGTCTCCTCTAATTTGATGCCTAGAGTAAACATATATTCAAAAAAATAAATTTTAATTATATTAAGATGATAATTAATCTTTATTTTTATTATTTTTATCATATTGACTTGATTAAATTATTATTCTTATAATGTTTATTAAAAAAACATTATTTAAGCATTAGATTTTCATCTATTTATACTTAACTATAAATCCAGATTAACTTATTTATATTATTCTTTTCATATTAAAGTAAGTATTTTATTTCATTCAATAATTTTCCTTCTAATTATTGTTTATTATTATTCATGCAAGTGCACCAAGCACGGTGCAGACACAGTGTTGAGGTAGTTGCGGGCTTCTCCCACTATGAACCTCATCCTGACCAAACCGGATCGAGAGAGCCGATGGGCTCTCCCATGAGAGATTGAAGCCCCATTTTCCATAGGGAGAACCAATCCTTGTTATCTAGGGCAAATATATGTCATTTTTTATATAAGTTTTCAATTTTTGGCTTTGATTTATGTCCAAACAGTGGTTGGCGTCGATGTTTTCCCTTCTAATGTTGTATCTGACGACAAGTGGTGATTCGACTGTATCTCGTCTAAAATAGTGATTATCCTCGACCTTCCCACTCCCCTACAAGCCTCACACCACTGCTGCCACCGTCGTATTTTCTGCAGCCACCAAAAAACTCCCACCTTACTGTTTTATTGCAGTTTCTATCAAGTACGGCGCAGGCGCGCCGTGCAAAGTCATGGGCAAGGTGTTGAGGGAGCCGTGTGCTTCTTCCACAGTGTTCTTCGTCTTGACCGAACTGAACTAGCCCAAGATGGCAGATCGACTCTCCCACGATGGATTGATGCCCCCATTCTATAGGAAGATATAATCCTAATTAAATAGGGCATATATATGTGTTTTTTGCCTTTAGGTTTTAAGTTTTTTGCTCAATTTTTTGTCCGGACAATGGTCCGCGTCCAAGTTTTCCCTTCTAGGCTTGTATTTGAAACACTGTCGCCACCACCGTGTTTGCTGCAAACACTGGAAAACAAATATGTTGATGTTTTCGTACAGTTGTCTACCACCCCTCCTCTCGCGATCTGTTGCCCTTGCAACCAACCCCTCGCCTTGTTTCTATCATACAGAGGATAGGTCGCTCGCTGCCTTTCTACAATCTGCAGCACTCAAAATTGCTAACATCGCAAGGCAAGACATCCTTGCACCCTCCTTCACCTCCTCCTTGTAATACTTAAGTATTGTTTATATGAGAATCAACCACAATAGTCGAGCGTGTATTTTATTAATATATGCTTAAATATATCCATTAAGATGCATTTTATTTTATCTTGGCATTTAAATTATTTTAATACTCAAGAATCAACCACAATAAAAGTGCGTATATTTTATTAATATATTCTTAAACATGTCCATTAAGACACATTTTTTTTTATTTGGTCTTTAAATCAGATTCAAAAAATTTGGTTAATAAATAAAATATAAATACTAACAAATATAAAAAAAAAAGCTTTGAACTGTAAAATATGGCAAAAAATTTATGATTTCGTTATAAGCCTAATTTATAAACAGTCTTCACTAAATATAGAAAATGACTAACTTTAATTACTATGATTTTTTTATATTTTTCTGATAAATATAAAATTATAAGATTAATGGTGCAATTTTAATTTTTTAAGAAATGTACATGTGGGTATTAATTTATTTTTGCAGTCATTTGATATACGTTTTGCTAACAGTTTTTACCAATATCCTAGAAGTGATAACATGTTTTATGATTATTTTTCCAAAATTTTTTGCGTTGTAAATTTCAAGATATAAAAGCTTTTATATGAAATTTGCAGTTGAAACCAAATATTTTGAAAATGATTTAAAGGCAAAAATAAAATATAAATACATCTTATCGAACATATTTAAGCATATATCAATAAAATACACTCACAAATATTATGGTTAATTCCCAAATATACAATACTTGGGTATTGCACTCCAATCATCCTACATCACCATTGCCTACCACATTCCCTTTTTTCTACCGACCCACTATCCCACCCAAATCTTCGTCAATCACCACCCACCACCATCCCATAGGACTTACCTAAGCTTGGGTTTGTGTTATCAATTGTTGCAATTTCAATTTTCGTGAGTCGATTGTAATTTTCCTGTTTTAATTCAACAATAATATTGATTTTTCTGTTATTATTTGAATAAATCTGATATCATTTGGTATCAAAGTTGGCTTAATTCTAGTATTATGCTAGGGATTCCTAGCATCAACCACACTCATACCATCTTCACTCTAAAAATTTTATTTCCTGTCCCTAAATACCCTTTTCCAGTTCCCAAACCTTAACCATGCTGCTAAGGAGACAGATTATGGTATCCACCTAAAAAAAGTATACAGCGAGAGATTCGTCGACTTCAGGAGATACTTGTAAAGATAGATGAAGGAACCCAAGGGAAGATTACTCTTGACTGTGATGTGGAAAGTCAAAAGGAGAAAGAAAGGAGGATCTAAATCCTTTCCATAGAGAAGACTTCAGTGATGAGGAAGATAAACCCCAACGCTTCGAAATTCATTACCAGAAGAGCCCAAGAGAAAAAGCAACATATGTGGGGCATGGAGATTTTGGAACAAAAGTGGATTTATCGAAGTTCGATGAAGTTATGGACCCCAAAAATTTCATTGAATGGCTACAATTAGTTGATAGGATCTTCGAATACAAGAAATATCAGAAGATAAAAAGGTGGAGCTTGCAACCATCAAATTAAGAAAAAGCACCTCCTTATGTTGGAAAATTTTGCAAAAGCAAAAAAAGAGAGTACAGTGACAAAATTACTAGATGGGAGAAGATGAGGAAGGAGATGCGGAGAAAATAGCCACCACGTCATTACGGTCAGGATATGTTTCTGAGACTCCACCTGCAACCAAGAGACCTATCAGTAGAGGAGTTCACGACACATTTTAACCAGTTGCAGATAAAGTGTGAGTTAGTCAAGTCAAAGAAACATACCAAAACTCGATATCTAGGGGCATGAAGTCAGCTATCAACAACATTGTGCAGTTGCAACCTTATCGATAGTTGGGGGAAGTCCAGACCTGACCATTAAAGGTGAAGAGACAACAGAAACATAGTAAATACCCACAACCAGTCAAACAACCACCTGAAATTGGAGACATCAGCAGTAGCACATCCACGAGAATTGAGAAGACTCGTTGGGATAAGAAGAGAGCCACTTAGATTGAGAAACCTAAAAAAAGCAACATGCCCATGCTTCAGATTCCATGGATTTAGTTGCCCAACGAGTCTGAGTTGTGTCATTTACCGAACAAAGTGCAATGGAGGAGGTTAGAGATAAAGGGACAGCTAAAGAACAAGGTGAAGTGTACCATCTTCCACCAGATAAAGGAGAGATGCTTATGATTCAATGGGTCATACAGACTGAGGATGTGAGAGAGCCACAGTGGCTTCGCCAAAATTTATTTTACAACTGTTGCACTATGAATGGAAAAGCGTGCACTTTCATCATTGATGGGGGAAGCAACAAGAACGTTATTTCAACATAGATGTTAGAGAAAATTGAGTCTCATTACTTAGACATTCTCAATCATATTCTCTAACCTGGTTGAAGAAGAATAGGGCAAGCATCGACAAAAGGTGTCTAGTGGAGTTATCTATTGGAAGCCAGCTGGAGGATCGGGTGAGGTGCAACATGGTGCCATAGATGTGCGTCACCTTTTGTTGGGGAGACCAAGACAATTTGATCGTAGGGCTCAGCATGATGGATTCAAGAGCACATACTCTTTCACCAAAAATGGTAAGCATATCGTACTTATACATTCGGCGGAGCCCGAAGATATAAGCTCCCTTGCTAGCAGAGAAGCGTCGGTAGAATCAAAATTGGTGACAATAGAGGATGATAAGACTGAGGCGCCAAGTTTAAGTAGCCCGTGTAAAAAAGAGTTTCAGGACATTCTACTCGATAGCTTCCTTCATGGCCGCCAACATTCGGGGAGATTCAAGCTACCCTCACCTCAAATCGGGCTGAGCTAACCTTGGATTGCTTTTAGAGAATTCAACAGAATGCGCTTGGCACAGAATCAAGGTTTAGCTCAGTAGGTACCCCAGATGGCTGGACCGATATGGATATATGCTCGCAAGAGCAGCAACTCCACTACTTTCAGCGTGCAAACAGAAGCTTCGACGACTGAGGTCAAAGCTCCACCCAACCCCGGGAGACTAGCACGGAGAATACAGCGCGAGTGCGTCATGTAATGTCGCGGGCCACTGTGCTGAGGGAGCTGCGGGCTTCTCCTGCAGTGTCCTTCCAGACAAAATCGGTCCAGATCCGAGAGAGTCGATCGGCTCTCCAATGAGGAATTGATGCCTCCTTTCCATTGCAGAAATCCAATCCCAGTTATCTAGAACTTATATATGTAATTTTTACTTTTAGATTTTCAGTTTTTGAATCAGATTTCTATATGGACAATTGTCGGTGTCCAAATTTGATTTTTTAGAGTTGTATCTGATAACTAGTGGTGCTCCAGTTATATCTCATCTAAGGTGGTGATTATCATCGACCTTCCCACTCCCCTGTAGCTTCCCACTGTTGTCGTCACCGCCGCATTTGCTACAGCCATTAAAAAAATAACCACGTTATTGTTTTCCTGCATTTGTCTATCACCTCTCCTCCCTTCCCAATCTGCTGCCCTTGTCGTCAACCCTTCACCTTGTTGTTATTGTCCCGAAGACAGCCTGCTAGCTGCCTTTCAATAATCAGCAACCCTCCTTATTGCTGTCATCATAGTCACAACCATCCCCGCACCTTCACCTCCTCTAGCCATCTTGCATCATCGCCACCACCCACTACATTCCCCTTTTGCTATCACCCCACTATCCAACTCTCTAACCACCCTTTGTTGTCTCTTAAGAGGATCAAATCTTCACCGATCACCACAACCCTCACCATTGAGTTTGTGTTATCAACTATTGCAATTTGAGTTTTCATGAGTCGGTTGTAATTTTCGTATTTGAATTAAGCAATCATATTGATTTTTCTATTTTTTGGATTAACTCCGATATCAATTATAATGAAACATCTAAATATTTTTCAAATAATTTCTATTTTTGCCTAGATATTGACGTTCTAATTTAACATTGTAATAAAATCCTAAATTTTTTAATTCTATATTTATGGGTAATATAATTGAACATCATAATTTAAATTATAGTTTTTAAATTTTATTCATCAATTATGATAAACGTTCTAACAATAATAGTTGTTTAATACTTATTTGACTTCCAATTATTTCTCAATACAAATCATTTTAAATTAATATTTATTTTATTAAACATATAAGTTATTAATATTTAAGTTACAGCTCGCCCTAAGATTATAAATTGAATATTATCATTTTAAAATCATATCAACTTGCAATATCATAATTTTATTGTTTAATCTAAAGCTGACATTATTTCTAAATAATCTTAAATCAAGATTTTTCTATGACAATTTACTAAAAGAAATAATTTTAAATAAGCATGTTTAATTTCATCATTTAAACAAATTAAATTGACATATAATCTTAAAAAAAATTTCTAGTCTCGCTTTCTTGGTTTGGCTCGCGATTTGCACGAACGGCTCAAACTCCCTACCTTTTTGTGTGTACCATTCAACTTTCTCGACAAGCACACTATTCAACTTACTCGTCAACCAACACACAAATTGTCATTGCCTCAACTCACGCAAGAACTGCACACATCGCTATCCACATCCTGCATGAAACATTGCCATTCATTCTTCTGGCAAGCCTTGCTCAACATCCAAATCGCACGCACAAGCTGCTCACATCGGCTTCTTCCCTCACGCAACTTCCTCATTCTTTCGATAGCTCGTTTTCAATCCTAATTTATCTTGTACCAAGCCACCTTAACTTCCCCTCTATTACCTCCTCTGAACTCACTCGGCCTACATGAGGGTTATGCCTCTCTTCGTCTCAGCCTCCCTTCAAATAATGAAGAACCTATCCTCTAGACTTCATCTAATTTGCACATTAACTGGCTAGAGTCAGATATAATATCCCGAGGTGTTACATATTTGTTGCAACAATTGACATCCAACCAACAATCTATTTTATAATCCATTCCTCTACAAGTAAATTGTGTCCTCTCAAATTCATCTCCTTTGCACATTTACTAGCTAGAGTCAATTACAATTAAATTTATAAACAATGCGCTTAACGCGCGAAACGAAGCGACCCGCTTCGCATCGCTATCATGCAGAATATGTGAGGGAAGCAAGTGTTTCGTGATTAAAAGCTTGGTTTAGCAAAGCGGTCTGGTTCATGATTGAGCAAGGGAAATAAAAAAGGCGTGTAATTAGGTACCTTCGAGCTAGTGTTCGAAGGAGTGCAAGGAGCAGACGGTGTTCAAAAGAGTTATGCTGATGTTGAAGAGTTCGAGGCGTATGAGCATCGTCTTCGACTATTCAAATTTGACGCTTCACTTTGAACTCAAAGGTTGTTGGAAACTTGGAATTTGCTCTGAACACCGCCATCTTCTTCACTTCGGTTTGAACTTTGATAATTCAACCTCAACTTAGATTCGTGCATCTTTTTGGATAATTTTAGAATTTATTCTGACAACCACCATCTTCAATAAGGAGCACAAGTGGAGTTCACATTGGAGTTAGAGTTCCACGTGCCCGAGCATAGTCATTGACAGTTGGACTTCGACCTAGAGTTCGAAGTGGCAGTTTTCCCCTTCAACTCAAGCCCCGAGTTCAAAGGAGAGATGTGTTTTATTTATGTTTTGTTTGTTTTGTGTTCTTACAAAACTAAATTTTCTCGTGGGTTTTAAATGATGAGCATTTTCAAATTTGATGATTGTCTTCCATCTACCATGTGATTCTTGAGTATTGCTCAATTTCTTGAAGCATATCCTACAACTATAATACATTTATTCTTTAATCTTTATATTTAGAACTATAAATTTAGAATTATTTTATCTACATTCGGAGAGATTTATCGTCTATCGACCAAATAATTTGAATTTGAGAACTTAGCATAAATTTTTGAATGATCAGTATTAAAGGAAAAAAATTACGGATAATAACATACATCATTTAAAATTTTGCTATTTACAAATTAGAACCTGTGTGATTTTTTGAATCACAGAATTTATATATTTAAGCATGTCACAATCAAACTATTGGGAATTTCATGAAAATGAAAAATTTGGGTTTGGGTTTTATCATGAATTTAAATTTTTTAGTGAGAATTTGAAAGATGGATGAAAGAGGGTGCTGATTTTGAAAATTGCAATGTTCCGAGGGTTGTGCATTAAAAATATTAATTACCTGTACTTAATGCTTTAGTGATTAGCATGGGCACATTAAATCAAATTTTGTTGTAGAAAAATTTTGAATTATAAGATTTTTTATACAATGTTTTGATCTTTTAATTATTGCAATGTACTATTAAAAATTATTTGTAATTTTAATTTGTAGATTCATTCTCAATGTTTGTCTTCAAATTAAGTAGTATGCAACATTATTTTCTCTTTATATGAAATTTTTAAATCATATTTTATTTTTTATATTTGATTATGAATGTATTTTTACACTAATATATGTATATAACTTATTAACACTTTGGTAACAGTGTCAATGTCAGGAACCAAGTCCCGGATGTGAAAAGTGGAGGGTTGTGTTACGTAGTCGACAGCAAACTTAAAATTTATCGAAAAATCGAGACATGAAGCATTTAAATCATTGTGTAAATGCTAGGGCGTCCCCTGGAAGCAATGTGTTGCATAGTCCGAATATAGTGAAAAGTGTGCAAATGCAGCTACCTCTGCGCTTAAGTGTAGTATCCAATAAATAAGAGTTCCCACATTATGGATAGTTGCGGTTAAAGAAATTAGCCATTGAAACTAATATTAGAAAAAAATCTTGGAATATAGACACTCTCACTGGTAAATTAATGAAATTATTTGATATTATGATTTATAGAAAAATAAATATTGTATGTATTCAAGAAACTAAATAAATTTGAGAAAATACCAAAAAGATTGATAGCCTAAGTTTAAAACTTTGGTTTCAGGTAGGAGTCACACTAGAGATGGTGTAGGTGTAATTATATATATAAGTTTGAAAGATAATGTTCAAAAAATTAATAGAATTGGAGATAAAATTATAGCACTTAATATTGTTTTTGATACTAATATTTTTAATATTATAAGTGCTTATGTTGACCAAGTAGGTTTAGATGTTGGTTCTACAGAAAACTTTTATAATAGCCTCAAAGAATTAATAAAAATGATACATTTTAAAGAAAGAATTTTTATTGGAGAATATTTAAATGGACATGATGGTAGAGTGGTAAAAGATTTTAAAAATATTCATGATGGCTACGGTTTTGGAGAAAATAATAAAGATGACAAAATCATATTAAATTTTATTTCAGCGTATGAATTTGTTATTGTAATACTTTATTTAAGAAAAAATATGAGCATAATATTATTTATAAGAACAGATCTAATAAAACACAAATTGTTTAATTTCTTATGAGAAGAAGATATCCTCGATAATTTAAAAATTGTAAGGTCATTCCAAGTCAGAATTTAAGTACTCAACATCAAGTATTAGTTCTGAATTTTAAGATAAAATTTGTAAGATAAAGGATACTAAGAATCATTATCATAGAATTTTATGAGACCACCTGAAAGACAAATAAAATTATTTTTATGAGTAAACATCAAGAGTCTGTTTGGGATCACTTTTTGTTTTTTATTTTTGTTTTCGTTTTTAGTTTATTTTAATTTTATTTTGTTTTCTATTTTCTGCTTTTAGAAAACACGTTTGTTACTGTTACGATTAATATATTTTTAAAAATGAAATATTTAAAACATGTCTGGTTTGGTATTTTTTATTTTTTTTAAAGAAAAAAAACTATAATTTTTATAAAGAAAAACTATGTTTTTTATAAAACGGTTAGGTTCAAGTGTGCTACAGTATTAAGCTATATCACCTTAGGCGCATACATTGTCTTCCTTACTCTACCCAACACAAAGCATTATTTGTGGGCAAGCTGGTGGTGTCCATCGTTCAAACATTCTCACTTTTACAAACTAAATAAACTATAAGAAACAATTTGCTTTTTGAAACTTGCACCCTTTTCCAAAATCATAATCATGATCATTATTATCTTTATCCCAACTATTTGGGTTCCAATTATTTAAAATAGTAGTCTTTACATCACCTAAAAAGCTGTAGAAAAACTCCAAAATGAAAAAGTCAATGACATTGCAGAGATTGCAATATAAAAAACTTAGAAGCAAGCAGATATGATGTGAAATAACCTACAAGTAACTAGAAATGCATAGAAAAATACAAAATAACTAAACCAAGTTGGCATGGCATGATAACCAACCAAAATATGCAGACAAGCATTTTAAGAACGATAAACTGATAGTTCTTTTTTTGTTATTACAATAGAACTATCAGTGCATATTGCAGCCACGAAATACACATATGAGTTGAGCAAAAATGACTATAGTGAAGAATGCCACCTACCTATTCTTAAATACTATGAACGAAGTGAAGTGAATTAAGGTTAAAATTATAGATTTGTCAAATAATACGGACCCTGGGAAATAAAAGACCGAAAATAACCTTTTTGATAACTTGCAAACGATGATTATCAGAAATGTTTCCCTCATAATCCCTCCTAAGCCGCTTTGCCAGGTATCTTGAACTTCCTAACTTTGAGTAGTCTACCTTGCCAGAGAAAGACTTGGGCAGCATTTCTGTTTGAACAAAAATGGCCGGCAACATCGCTGTCGGTAATTTTCTCAATAACCAACTTTTAATGGATGCAATCAGCTCCTCGTTTTCATCTTTATTTACACAGGTTACACCTTCAGAACACTCATCAATTGCTTTAACAACAAAGAAAGCCTTAACAAGGTCACAGTTTCCATTGGTATTTTCAAAAATTACTGCAGCATCTCTTATGTCTGGATGCTCCCTTAGCACATTTTCAATCTCCTCCAACACGATACGTTGTCCTCTGACTTTAACAATACGATCATTTCTTCCAAGGAAGACAAAATCACCACTCAGGAGACGCCTAGCAATATCACCAGTTTTGAAATGCAAGGAAGCACAACCATCATTTAGTGGCTGCTCGTGAGAAATCTCACCAAGGTATCCCGCAAATAAGCACATCCCAGTAACACATATTTCACCGACATTATCTTCGCTCTTTTTGCCAAGTAGATTAATTTCACAATTAGATATAGGTTGTCCAATTGGTACGCTACTTAGCTGCCCAGCTTCCAAAATATTTGTCATCTTTTTGCAATCAAAGAATGCACAATCACCAGCAACCTGGAAATTGGAAAATATACTAGAATAAAAAAAATTAAAAAGCATACAAACATCATTATAACTATTTTTAATCAATGAGAAGCAAAAAAAGTAGGAAAAAAAGCATAAGTGAGTCTCCATGTCATTCAACATCTAATGAATTGCAACAACATTAAAAAACCAGCATCATCAGATCTCAGGATACCTTCCTAATCACTAAACTTATCCTTAACATAGCTAATACCTCGCAATAAAAAGGAAAGTTTAACAAGATTTAACTAATCAGCTTCACCCTCCTCCATAATTTCCTAGGCACGAATCATATCCCATATTCAAATTCTTGGTGAAATGAGCCAGCTCTAACATGCCTACTGATTAAAATAAATAAAACAGCAATTAAGGTGCTAAACAAAGAAATGAAATATTGAATGAACAGCTTTAACTAAAATAACTAGTTTCATGTAGTGATCAAAATTAATTATTGGAAAAGAGAGAATCTTCTAAAAATTAGAAGTTCATTGGCAAAAGAGGCAATGAGGCCAAGTATTCAACATGAAGAAAAAAGCAAGTTCGTGATCTACTCCGAGATAATAAAAGAAATGTAGAACAAATACTTCCAAACACATTATAGACTAGATTTTTTTTTTTAAAACTTCACCATTTTCAGCAGAAAAACCTATCAATAAAGAAGTACACCATTGAGTTTGGCCAACTCATGTTGAAGTTTGAGAGTTAGTGGAGCTAGAGGAGAACACCATAGTCAAATATCTTGGAGGATTGTGGTCTTCAATTGGCAATGTGGTATAGTTACAGTTACATTCAACCTTACAAAATGAACAAACTTTGCCCCTAAAGATAGAGAAGCAATACAAGAGCATCAGATTCACTCCACCCTTCCAACATGAACATGGCTCGATCATGAGGTACCCTGATTTGTATGTCAAACCTACACTACATAAGAAGCCAGCTCTAGAAAAATCCAACACTGGCCAGGCCAACAAAGTCAAAACATTCTATGCTAAGAAATGTTTCAAGTATCATGAATATGAGCATATTGCATCCAACTACCAAAACAAAAGAGTGATTTCTTTCAAAGAGTGAGATACAGTAATAGAAGTAGAGAGGGCAGACTCTAGAGAGAAAAATAATGAAAAAAAATACAAATTATACGCAGATGATGGTGAGATTTTTGTAGTTCGAAAAGTTCTCTTGATCGAGCCCAAAGAGGGAGCAACAATGAATAAGACATAACATCTTCCATAATCTTTTTACTATGAAGAGAAAGATATGCAATCTCATTATAGATGTAGACAATTATGATAATGTAATGTCACATAGATTATTAACAATTTGAGCCTCACTACCCAAAAGTTTTACCATTCATATTATCAACTTGGTTGAAGAAAGGAATAAAATCAGTAATGGCAATAAGTATCTCGTAGAATTCTTCATTAGAGATCAGCTATAGAAAGAAGTGTGATGTAATGTCATGTTTATGAATGCCTGTCACATTTTGTTTGGTCAACCATGACAATAGGATAGAGGCACGATTCATGATGGCCATAAGAGCACCTAGTTTTTTATCAAAGATTAAAAACACATTGTACTCTAGGAATTGAAGGAATCAACACTACTAAATACTCAGATGAAAATAAGAGCTATAGTTTTACTCGCCACATGAGACTGGGCTTGGTGACGTTTGAGGGCAGCGAGACGGGGTCGATAATTGAGATAATACAGCCTCTATTGGAAAAGTTTCAGAATATTATGATTGAAAGCCAATCACTTGAATTACCACCCTAATGTGAGATTTAAAATAGCATAGACCTCATGCTAGGATGAATGGCCACCAACAGACCAGTCTACACGGTGCGGGAAAGTATGAGGAACAGTAAAAATATGTTGAGAATTTGATGTCTCGCAGACTAGTTTATGAGAGTAATAATTTGTATGTTATGCCAGTTTTAATTGTGCCCATGGATGAATTTTGGCATATGTGCATTGATAATAGACCAAATAATATGATTAGCACTAAGGGCCCGTTTGGGGCAGCTTATAAGTACAGGCAATGTTTTCAAAACGTCGTCATTTCGTTTGGAAAGTGCGTTTAGGGTGAGTTTTAAAAAATGTCATTTTCGATTCTTTAATAACCGCAGCCGCATTTCGTTCGCGACTTTTACCTTACCTGCCCTCGTCTCTCCCGCGAAACCCTTCTCTCCCGCGACCCCTTCTCTCCCGCGACCAAAATTTCGAGATAGTTGTGATGGCAACGAAGGGATCGCGCGGGCTATGAAACTCCCATCTTCTCAACCGGGACGAACAAAGACCACCGAAACTCCCATCTTCTCATCCTTCCGCACCACTCCGACCAAGGTAAGAATGTCCGTGCCCTACTTCCTCTTCGTTCGTCCCGGATTTGTTGATTTGTAGGATATATCGCGAATGGGCGCCACTTTGAGTTATCAAGTTGATCCATAGGACTGACTTAGGAGGCATAAAACCAATATGTAGTGTTTTTGTTTTGTTTTCATTATGTTCTTTTCATCTTTTTGAAAAGATAGATATGTGAGATAGTTAAGAGGAAAAGCTCTTAAGATGAGAGAGATAAAAGAAGATATATTTATATTATTCAGAGTTGGTTTTAGGCTATAAGAGAAAAGGGGTACAAGATCACTTGTAATCCTAGGCTCTCAATGGGTAGTTTTAGTCCTGGAGACAGTCAATTTAGCCTTAAAAGCACAAAGTTCAGCACACTATATCATTGTGAATGCAAAAGAAGGAAAGTAAACGATTTTCTTATTTTTAAATTTTTGTGATAAAATAAATTTTTTTTAATTTTTATTGTTTTGTAGAACAAGTAATCATTTTAAGTGTTGGAAAAATCTGACATTTTTAAGTGCTGATTAAAAAAAAATTTAATGTGAGTAAACAGTAACTTTCTAGCCTTCATATAATTAATTTAATGCAAGTAATTGACTAACGGCTAGCAAAATATGTTTCAACTTTCTTTCACCACTGCCAAAAAGATATAAAGCAAATTGATTTTGTATTAGTGGAGGGGCTATTTTGATATTTGGAGCACACTATCATAATTTTTTCACTTCAATTATTTTGATTGTTTTGAGAGGACTTGACATTCTCTTTTTGGATGAACTGAAATGTTACGTGTTAAAATTTCTTTCATGTGTAGGGTAGTTAAATCCAAGAAGGTTACTTGAATTCCATGATTCTATTTATAAATTAGTTCTTTATCACATTTCTTTAAGATTTTTTTGAAGTCATTCATAGTGTGTTCTGAATGTCAATTTTGAAGCTAATCATCCCACTTCTTCCACATATTTTTTGAAAATTAAGCATTTATTATACAGAGGCGATAGGGTACTTGTGCTGCATTAAACACTTATTATAATGACAAATCTTAATCGCACTATAACTGTGTTGCCTCAAAGATAGTTTGAGAATAAAGAAGGTTTTTCTTTAAAAGTTGAAAACTTTCTGATGCTATGATAAAACTTTGATTATGACAAAGCTTACTTGAACCATCACCACGTTCTTAAAATGCCAAACACTACTTGAGAAGTCATGAACTTTATTCTTATACGATTCTGATAAGAATTCTTGCTCAAGTCTTTTATTTTTACCACACAACACTCTTTCCGCACCCATTTCCATTTCCATTTCAGTGATTTTATAAAATCTGTAAATAAATTTTCATAGAATAACCTTTAAAGAACATCTTTTTCTTTTCAGTCTTTTTCTCATGTATAGTATATATAAGTGTTTCCTTCTCAAATTAGATCTGGCGATCTTAGGTTACTTGGAGCATTATTTCATTAACATTATGCAGATTTCCCTTTGCTTTTCCCCCAAAACGTAATGTAGAATGAAATGGTCCTCCTTTTACCGTTCTTGTGAACTTAAACTACTCAAACATGCAATCACCGGAGATTTTCCTTATTGTTAACCTCACATTTACTGGGACATATTCCACTAAAATTCCATGGATTATTGATTTTTTTGTAATAATTGAATTCTTTTTGTTCTATCTTTGATTTTTCATAGTTCTTGATGTTGACCCTTATTGGTTTGCTTTCTGCATATTATTTCATGTTTGTTGATTCTTAAAGCTTCCCTGATATGTTCCTCTTTTTTCTTAATGAAAGGAATTGATCATTCATTAAGCACACGTGTAAATGATTCAGCTCATCAAAGTGATCAAATAGCTATGGAGGAAGATCTTCAAAATTTATATTGCTTGCTAACGAAGTTGCAAGAGCAAGGAAGATACAGTGAAGGGAGTTTACAATCCGTTCATTCAGCCTTTACAAAAATGAAGTCAGGTCATCTTATTGAGTTTTCCAATGTTCTCATCGAAGAATTGGTCAGATAGTCTGAAAATTTAAATGCTTTACTAAAAGGTCTTTTAGGAGGAGTTTCTGCTTCTGATTCAACGGCCGCTTCTGGTTTAACGGACCAATTCACGAAAGAAGGATTTATATGGCTGCTGAGGTGTTGTTTGATGATAATGCAGTTTCTTGAGTTTGACATGAGTTTTTTGTGGGAGAAATGTGGGGTTCTATTTAAGATCCTTGGCAGGTTTTTTTCTCATAACTTGGTGTTGAATTCTCATGGCTGCCGTGTAGTGCCTGCTCTCATTTTGCAGTGCTGCAATGGGTTCCTTAGAGGGATGGAGGAAGCTAATCAACTATATAGTTTCTTTTCTTTGATATTTGAGGTAATTCTGTAGATTCTTCATGTCTTTGATATTTGATTTTAAACTCTTCCAGTAATTCTTCATGTCATTTATGTTTCCAAATCATATCAATGCTCCATCTGCAGTTGAAGTTGTTCGCAATGATCATAGCAATGAATAGGGTTTATAGCAATTGATTGGCATGTATATAAATCTTTCATTTTTATATTCTTATATCAACATTGAATTGGGTATTTTTTTATTACTCTTTTTTTGAATTGAACGATTGTTTTTTTTCATGTAATTTCCTAACTAGTCTATTCTCTCTCAAATAATTATATATTAAGACGAGCTACAGGTTTTCAGGAAAGCCCGAGCGAGTGCTATGTCGTTGCGGACTACCGTCCTTATTACTCACGTCACATCAACAACATAGCTATGGGCAGCAATTCTACTGGTGTCCGCGGTGGACACACGAATCAGAGGACTGCAAGTTCTTCAGGTAGACCAACAGTACGTCCGTTTTTAAGTTATGTCAATTGGACACCATTGTTCGGGGATTGACGATATCACAACTTGAAAACGTCGCTTGTAGTTCGACTGCTTCCCAGCCGGACAAGTTTGCTCGGGGTTCTGGGAATTCAGAACCGAGCAACGTTCATCGTGACATGCTTCAACATTTTAAAATGAATATTATCATTTTTTTCCTTGTAATTTTAACATGTTATTTCTTCTTTTTTATTAGGTTTCATGATACTCACTATTATGTGTGGTCTATATCTTTTTTGTACTGTTATGAAAGGGGTGGAGTGGTTGTAAAATATCTAATGAGTAGACATTGCAGTTTTGTTGAGAACATTTCAACTTCGGCGTGTTAGATTGTTTATTTAACTAAAAAAATTTGTAAATTAGCTGTTTACAAAACACACAAACCAAACAGCTTATCCAAAACAAGGGCAGAATGATAATTTATCCAGAATCAGTTGTTTTCAAAATGAACAAATCAAACAATTAGACAGCTCCTCTGGATCAGCAGCTTATCAGGATAAGCAGCTTATCTGGATAAGTTGGATAAGTCGCAACTGCCCCAAACAGACCCTAAGTTCTAGTTTCCCATTTCGAGCTTGGATGACTTTTGGATCAATTGCATGAAGCTAGCATATTTTTCAAGATTGATTTGTGTGACAGTTACTATCATGATCAGATGAAACACGAGGGTGAGTACAAGACCACCTTCAAGATATGAGATAGATTGTGTGAGTGGACAGTAATGCCTTTTGTTTGTCCAACGGTTCGAACACTTATATGAGCTTAATTAACCAAATTTTTTTAGCCCGCATCATGAAATTTATAATTGTGTACTTTGATGATTGTGTGGTGCTCGATCATGAAACTGAGGAACATTTGCATCATATATAATAGATTGGTAGAGTTGATTTAACCAAGCAGTTGCATGATCATCCAATATGTCACTCTCTGACATCGCAGATTTGTTTTCTTAGATATATTAATTAAACTGGTGGCATTGAGACGGACCCAACTAAGATCGAAGTTATTTTGAATTAGTCTCAAAAAATTTTTAACAATCATTTAAAAGAGTAGAGGAATTTCATGTCATTTTTCATTATTTTTACTAAGTTGCATCTTTAGCTGACATATATTTCTTTCTTACCTTAATACACGAGATTTGTCTATTTATCAATTTTTTAACATGGAAGTTTAGAATTGTTTTAGGTTTTTCAATGTAAGACAAATCTCTCTGCACCTCACATTCCTATATAGGATCTTCTGATCTAAGGCAGTGAACACTTTTCTCAGCATTGACATTATTGTAAATGAACCAATGCACCCGACGGACAACTCGAACATGACTCAATTAAGACTCGATCATGTTCATTCAAATTAGTAATAAAAGCTTGAATAATTTTTCAAAACTCGAAGTTTAAATGAACAAAATATGAACATAGTGAAACTTATTCTTTATGTTCACGAACAAACTCGTTTATTGATCAAAAAGTAACTTGTAAAATATTTAATATTAAGCTCGACGATGACTTATATCATAATATGATATATTATTAAATAAATTTTACTTAACTAGAATTTATTTAATTATATATTTAATAGTAATGTTATTATATCAATAAAATTTTTAGATTAATTATTAATTATATTTATTTTATTAAAGTTCAGGAGTTCTATGTGAAAATACATATGACTTATGTAGTATGTATGAAATGCCCCTTAAAATTAACTTTAAACCTCCGCTAATCTCATTTTTCCCTTTGGCCTCTTACAATTACGTCTCCTGATTTTGCCAAAGAATATAACAAATAGGATTTAAACCTCCGCTAATCTTAATTCCTGCTACCAAACAGCACCTAAATGAGGGATTTAAGACAAAGAAGATAACAAATAGGATTTAAGTTCCTGTAGGTTTTAAAGTTGTGATTTTTAGTTTGGTAGGAATTAGGTTATATCATGCTTAAATGCTACACAAATCATTTTACTAAACGACCCCTATGTGACAAAATGGAGGAGAAATGAGATTTAAGATATTGTAGGATTTAAAATTTATAATCAATAAATTAGTAGTTACAATCATATTTGAAAATAATTTATTGAATTTTTTATAAGAAAATCTAGATACTCGTTTGAGTTTTTAGCTTGTTTAAATACTCGTTCACTTGTCATAACCAAATCAAGTTCAAATATTGAAAATTTTAAACAAAAAGCTTGAACAATATATGAAAGTTGGGCACAAACTCAAGCCTCACATGAACTTATAATATTCTAAGCCAAGTCCGAACTATGATATACTAGGCTCGACTCGGCCCGATTACAGCACTAATTGACATAAAAAATATTATGGATGTTGAACATATCAATTAACAATACTTGCCTATAAACTATCTTACTAATCTTTTTAATGATTTCAAATGGTACTATAATTTGAGAGTTAACTTGCTTCACTAGACAAAAATGTTTGTCTCTATTATAGGTTTCACTTCCAAAAATATAAAATCTCCAATATAAAAGTCTACTAATCTGTCTCAAGTCATAATATTTTCACTAATGATCTTAAGTACCTTTCAAGTTGCTTCTGATCAACCTAATTTTTTTCTATAACTTCATCAACTAACTCTAGATTCATCTCTAGATTCAACTATTGACTTTCTCCCACTTTAACATAGCTTAATAGAACTTCAAGCTTTCGACTATATAGTGCATCTTTGAGTTATTTTTATATTATATTGATACATATTATTGTATGAAAACTCGATCATTAGGATGTGGTTTTTCCAGCTGCCTTCAAAATCTAAAACACAATCTCAACAAATCCTACAATATTTTAATTATCCATTAGTTTGTGGATGAAATGTTGATCTAAGATGTAACTGTGTTCAAACCTTAATGAATATTTTTCCACAATGTAAAAGCAAATCTTCTAATCCTAACTGAAAAAACCACCTTTGAAACACCGTGCAAACTAAAAAATTTTTTAACGTATAGTATAGTCAACTTGTCAACTGAATCAGTCTGCTTAATTGGCAAGAAGTAAGGTAACTTAGTCAATATGTCAATAAACATCTAAATACTATCATGGCCTAGCCTGAATTTAAAAAATACTGTGATGAAATTCATTGTAATTTCTTTTCAATTTCACTTAGGTATAAAAAAGGACTATAACAATCCACTAGGTATCTATTTCAAGCTTGACTAGTACCACCATGATAGATAAAAATCAAAACCCAGCTTCGAGTGGTAAAAGTCCAGTATTTTATTCTCTATTAGTAATCTTTACAATCTAGGATTTTATCATAAATTCTACCAAGTTAATAAATGATAATTACCAAACCCATCATAAGGGGATACCTAATAATTTGGAAAACTCAACATAGTTTTCAAGATGTAAAAAAATAGCTATTTTTCTTTACAAACATCATATACGTATTTTATTAAATTTAATATACATGCTAATATAAGCTTCACAAATATGTTGAAGTTTAGTAATTACCGAACAACTAATCAGTCTGGAATGCATGGCAATTCCGCAGGTAGTCATTTACATACAATAAGTCAGAAAGGTACAATTGCACATAACTTCAATGCAAATTTACGCATTCTCTTCAATTTTTTTGTAAGTTTTCTCATCAATGTTTCAAAAATGGTATAACCAGAATAGTAATTGTTAAATATTGTTTTCAAAGAATCAACAATTCTGTCAGCAGATTAGATAATAGCAAAAACAATCATTGTTTTATTAGCGGCAGCAACAATTGCCACAAGAATTTCACCTAGACTTACAACTGACCTTATCAAAACTAGTAATTATCATTAAGTGTTAAAAAATAGATAAGGTCCGCAACATAAAAAAGAATAAAACTTAAACATGATTGACCAGTAAGGGAAAATTATTATGCACCTAGAATTAAATATCCTAAATAAGATTGATGGATCATAGCCCCAATACAACAAATGCTAAATAGAACTGGAAGTAAGGTAAATTGCTAACCTCCGTACTTCCATATAAATTTAAGATGGTGGTTTGGGGTAAATGATCACGCAAGTCTCTCCACAAAGATATAGGTAAAACTTCCCCGCTAAAGATCAATACTTTCAATGAGTTGAAAAACTGTGCACACAGTGAAATATCAAAAGAAAGAAAAAGCTCCCTCAATAGAGATGGAACAGTAGTAAGCCTGGAAATGCCATATGCCTGAAAAAAAACAAATTCAACATAAGATAAGCCATGAGATGGAACTTATAAATGGCAACATATAAATGAGCTATTATTGCAACTTAAGAAATTCGCAAGTTGTCATAAATGACACGTTAAGCAATCTTGTGCCAATTTTAAGCCTCTGTAAAATGGAGGCTATGGCCATTGAGTCATTCAACAGAATCCACCCAAGCAATAGTACAAATGTTGCAAGCACACATTCTTCATAAATCTCAGTTCGACAAATCAATTGATGTTCAAATGTCTCAGATTAGAAGAGCAATATGCGCTGAGAATGTTCATACGTCACGCTGAAAGATCAATGAAAAAAATAGAATTGAGCATCTTCACAATTTCCACAACATCGAGATACATACAAAGTTCAATCATTTATTACATAAAATAATTAAATCAGCAACCCTCAATGCTGCCCATAATGCAGTGAATTTCAAAGACTAAGGTCTGTTTGGGACATCTGCGGATTATTTATAATCTGCTTATAAACAGATTATCCTAATAATCTGATAATCTGCAGATTATCGGGATAAGCTGACATGTTATTTGTGAGAGCTTATTCAGAACAGTTTATTTGCAATTGTTTCTGGATAAATAACCATTCAACCCCTGTTTAGTAATGTTGTCTGCAACAGAACTGTCTGGGCAAAATAATAGATAAAACAGAAGTTGCAGACCATTACAAATCAGTTCAAAAAAATAAGATAGAGTCCTCACTTTCTCGTGAGTATAAAAAAAAAACAAAGAGAAAAACAATTACAACTACAATTAAAAATATTAAAATGTTTAATTTAAAACTCTGACGACGTCTGTCCTCAGCTGTATTGTCCTCCTGGGAAACCATCGTACCCCAATAACTGTCGGCAATGGAATTTGCCGAAATGTTGGCCCAACGAAAGAAACCAAATCGCGTTGAAATGCCCCCCTGCGACAACCGTAGAATTGTCTCTCATTGTTGTAAGGTTGACGTGACGTGAGCAAGGAAGTCTGTAATCCGTAGTAACACAAGACACCTCGGGAGGTCCCAGAAATAATAGAGCTCATGTTGCTACAGAAATAAAAAATCAGAGAAATCATTTGTCAAATCAGAAAAATAAATTAAGTTCTAGATATCTATAAGAGAAATTGAATTAAACAAAAACCGTATGGAACTAAAAAGCATAAATAAAAAAAATGTGAGTGTGCGGTCTCTCAGACAAGTAACTATACCAACCCATGTGTCTGTCACTACAAGCAGACAGTGGACCTTGAAAAAAATGAGTTCTTGGTTGTCTTTAACCCACGGGGGACGATCATCTTGTGATACATGTGTCTATCACCAAAAAAAGTCATCCAGTAGATACTTATATACCGATGCATTGAAAAGAAAAGATGACCTAAGTTGCCTTCATTAGAACTTCACACGCATTTCCAACAGAATATGATCATCATGTGACAGATGTGCATATCACCAAAAAAGATCATCCACATAAATCCTCATAATCCGATGCACCAAACAAAGAAGACAGGATATCGATTGCCTTCATTACGAATTCACATGCAACACTAAATAATAGCAACGAACCGGTCATCCAAAAGAACTCATAAGGTCATATTTTTCATCATTCATCACTGACCTCACGCACCCACAAAAAAAAAACAAAGCAAACGAAGAACAACAAATTCTAAACACATCACTATTATATATTCAAAAGTTTGAATGAAACAAAAGAAATACATAACAAAATCATAAATTCCAAATTCACAATACAACAAAGAACATACAAAAAAAGACATATAGTCAATCAACAACCATAGATTGCTCCCCCAAAGCAGTCATCTCGGCCACACCTTCGCCGTCTTGAGTGTCAAATTCATTCGAGTATCTCATCTTCAGGTAAAGAATGCTCAACCAGAAATTATAAAGGTTCTGAAGAGACATGTTTTTGATCGTCGTTAGCCATACTGAAGTCTGTATCTGATCGAAAGGGATGTCAGATGAAGTTGTGAAGTGCCATAGTGGTCACCACAATATGTATTTGTTTAGGAAATAAATACGGTGGCATGTCACGTAGGATGGCTTATTTCTTCTTTCAAACCCCAAATATTCTTTCAATAACCCTGCGTAAGGAAGAGTGGTGTTTGTTGAACATTTCTTTTCTACCACTGTCGGAATCACTTGATCTCTCAAAATCAAGAACATGGTATCTGGTGTCTGGATAGGGCTTCAGATAGCCCCTCTGCATCGAATATCCAGCATCAATCAAATAATATTTTTCTATTATGAAATGAACTATTAATCACAAAACATACATATAACTAATTGATTTACATAGCAAACCTAGAGGCGTGTAAGGGAAACACTGCGTTATATTCTTAATTGCATAGGCAAAAACACGATTGTCATATGCAGTCCCTTCTCATCCCGTCATCACAAATGTGAATAACATGTTGAAGTCATATATTGTCATGACATTTTGTGTAGTTGATCCACTCCGACCAATGCACGCGACCTTCTCGTGGTCGAGTAGTCAGCATCAACATCTATACTGTTGATTGCCCCAAAGCAGTCCTGCTTAGCATCGTTAGAAACAAATTCTATTCTGAGGTGAACGTAACCCAGTAATGAAACTGACCTTAAAATATGGCATGTAACGGGGATCATTGGCAACTTGTTCTAGAGTAGTAACGAACGATGGATCCTCTGGCTTAATGATGTGCGACCCTAAGCTGACGAGTGCTTGCAGACCTTTGGAGAAGTATCGGCTAATTGTTTCTGAGGAATGCTAAAATCGCTTCATAGCTCTTCTAATTGATTTGTTCTGAGATAGAATGTATAATGTTATGGCCAACACCTCGGTAGTTGTCGTTCTAGAAGACCCTTGTAGACCGTTGTTACGACATAACTCATGAAGGAAATCCAAAAAAATGGGTACAGTCATGCGAAAAATATTGTTGAATCTTATCGGAAGTCTAGCAAGCATCTCACCCACCCATTTATCCCCAACAAAGGAGGACGTCATGTGTGGTATTCTAACAGTGGTGGAGCGGCAGTACTCCAACAACAAAATCACAATCATCGCAGCCCATGTCATTCTTCTACGGGGCTCTTTCTGTCGATCCATCCTGAAGAAATAAGTTGTTAGGATATAATAAAGTGTGGAAAAGTAATAGCAACAATATAAAATGAGAAAAAAATCAACGACTTCATAACACACTACTTAATTACATATAAGAGTTCATGAAAATAAATAAAACCGTTGAAAATTAATTGCAAATAGAACAATCAAACATTCATCAACCAAAACACCTAAATATTCGAAGCACAACTCAGGCTGCAGGGCCATGAATATTTGTCTATAGATTGGGTTCTCAAGCTTTTAGCACATTTTGCATGAAAATTTCTATCAACAACTACTTCTGGAAGAGCGTCCAAAGTTACAATAAAATCTAAGATGGTGTCGCAGGTGGAGCAACAGGTGGCGGAGCTGCAAAAACATCTATCAGTTTATCTATTGAGCTTTCACGAAAATGTCCTTATCTTTCTTCCTTTTTCCCAAGCTTGAGTCTTTTGGACTGGGAACTGGACGCCTAAATCTCCTTTTGGTTAGTGTTAGGTCTTTCATCGTAAGTTGTAAACTGCTCAGATGGCAAGCCATCCGGTATGTCTGCAAACCCCAACTCACTTAAGTTGAATGTATGTTTTCCCGTCACGACAACCCTTTAAACATTATATCCAATTTATCTTGAAACTCCGAGTCAATTTCACAATGTTTATATTTTTTGGCTGCTAGTATTGCCTGTAACGTTGGGGGGGGGGGGGCATTTTTCGTTCCACAAAAAAAAGCATTATAATAAGCCAAAGGAGAGTATAATTACTACCTATAATTTCTCAACCCACCATTCCTCTGGAGCATCAATGATTCGCTTAATGGGATCCAGTGGATCCCTGTTTATGCTCCTTTCATATGTCCTTCAATGGATTTCATTTGTTTTTTAATTTCAGTCTGTCGTAATCTTTTCCCGTCAATTTTTTGAACCTCTTCGCATTATTTGCCAACCTTGTTGAAATATGTCGTTGTCTTTCCGAGCTCAATTTCTTTAATACATAGATTACGAAAAATGTTTGTTACTTTCTTGTCCCACATTGCCGACGTACACGCTTCATTCGTCTTAGACATGTAACAAAATGAAGATATTATAGAAAAACAAAAAAAATATCAAATAAAAACAAGATCTTATTATATCACTATACAAATAAGTTGAAAAAATTAGAAGTACATACAAAAAAATCAGACAATAATGACAAAAAAAACAACACACCTAAAAGCAGGAGAGCACACCGAAGCCAACCTAAACACCACTCACCACAAAACCCACACACCCAAAAGCAAGAGGCACACCCATGTCCACCAGTAACACCTCACATAGACACCACACTCAAGCAAACCTCAAATCGACCATCAAACGCACACACACAATACGAACACAGATTATTTCTGATTTATGCAGTAACTGTTCTTTGTAACATGTTAAGTATAGTAGAAACCTTATCTCAGCATGAAATTTGATGCATGTTGAACATAGTAAGCAAATTAACCAATTGATAGATTAGTAACTATTGCCACCATAAATTTTGATGCATCAACAGGTGAATATTAAAGTTTGTCTAAGCATCTTGAACATAATAAGCAAATTAAAAAACCAAGAGGCTTCCAAGCCAACTCAAACACTCCTCATATTAAAGTTTGTCAAACACTCCTCATATTAAAGTTTGTCTAAGCTTGTTACACATCCAAGCCAACTCAAACACTCCTCACATCCGCCACAAAACCCACACACCCAAAGGCAGGAGAGCATGTGTATTACCTACTACATAAGAATAGAAGCCAATTGTATTACCAATGCCTTCAAAAACATATAAGTTCACTTAGATATTCTAATGCATGACCTTATCCTTCCATGGTTAGGATTGCCTAGGAATTCCCTCTACAAAGCACAACAACACAACCAGTGCAGTAGTGCAATAATAAGTAATATAGCATTGAATGCAAAGGAGCTGTCATCACCATTTTAATCATGCCAAGTTAAAAGAACTTCGAAATTCAACAAATATATGAATACACTAAGTTAAAAGAACAGCATTTCTCACACAGAGAAACCAAGGCCAAAGCCACAAGAGAAATCAAGGCCAAAGCCTGGTACAAACAGAGAAACCACACCCATTTTGCCACAACCAGTAACAAACACAGAGAAACCAAGGCCAAAACCTCCAGAGTAAGCAAGCCCAGCTGCCCCATCTACCAACACACACAGAGCAACATGGCTTCTATTTAGCATTTCTCACGCAGAGAAACCAAGGCCAAAGCCATAAGAGAAATTAAGGCCAAAGCCAACTACAAACAAAGAAATCACAACCATTTTGCAACCGCCAGTAACACATACAAAGAAACGAAGGCCAAAGCTACCAAAGAAGCCAAAACCCAGCTGTCTCATCCGCCAACACATAGATAAACCAAGGCCAAAGCCACCATAGAAAGCAAGCCCAGCTGCCCCATCCACCAACACACACAGAGAAACCAATGCCCAACTGCCCCATCGCAAACATACACAAAGAAACCAAAGCCCAGATGCCCCATCCGCCAACAGACACAGATAAACCAAGCCCCTGTTGCCCCATCCGCCAACACACACAGAGAAAGTTCTCATAGAAGGGCAAATTCCACATAAGAACCTCTGAAATCCATCAATTTCCAAAATATAACACCAAAAAATTCTACCCGTAAGAGACTCTGATGAAAAATCACCAGAACAAAACACCACCAAATAAATATTGGATAAATAACCGTCGCATGAAAACCATTCCTTCAAATAGAGCATAACAAAGTTTTGACATCAATAGAGGGGAGATTCCAAACCCGAAAAAGCCTCGAGATTGAAAATCACCAAAATAAAGGTGACGAGTTTACTTACAGAGCATCAAAAGCACAGATCGGAGATAAGATGAGGATGAAGGCAAAGGTCTAGAGAAATGAGGAGAATCGAAGAGAGTAGGGGCTTCTGCACGAGACGAGCGCAGAGGAAAAAATCAAAGGCAAAAGGGCAATAAGAGAAATACGCATTCACTATAAGCGGGACGCAACCCCTTTACCGCATCCACGGTTAATAGGAAACCGCGGGCGGCGTTTTCAAAATGCCGCCCACACAAATAAGCTGCCCCAAACGCAACCTAAGAAGCAAACATAATTCTTTAAACTCGTAAGTAGGCAAAAAAAGATGTGCATTAATTTTTTTCTTCAGTTATTGGAATATGGAGCCTTGAGACAATTTGGTGAAAAAGGAAAGGATATGTTGTTTATGAATTGTAGAAGTTGTGGTGATCAGTTGGGAGAAAGTGGATGTTGCTAAGGTGGGAAAGCAGGCACTTAATGTGAGATGGCTGAGAGGTGGCGCTTGTGTGGGGCTCATTTGTGGGACATTGGTTGTGGCCAATGTTTATTTTGAATGTGATTAGGGAGGCGGGAGGTAGAAAGGTAGGAGAAGATTGGATAGTTAAGGCTTTGGGGAAGGCATCCATATATGGAGGGGAATGTGTGGGAAAGGTAATGATGTGCGGTTTAAATTTAGAATGTGCTAAGAGGGCCAAAACTAAATTAAGTGCTAGTAGTCTTGAAGAAGTGGTAATGAAGGCCACCAGAAAGCTCCTTGTTAAGTTTTTGGTGGCAAATGAGAAAGATGGCCTGTGAGAGATTAAACTAGAAGGCGCAGAAGGGATGTGATTGAGATAAGATTACAAGACAATGAAACAACGCCAAAGGAACAAGTCAGTTATAGGCCACCAAGCTTCCAACATTAAGATTAAGCCACCAAGCAAGATCCACAAATAGATGAAATTCCCTCGATTTAATTTAGCAATGATTCCACCTAAACAAAAATTTTAAATATTTTAAAACCCTTGCTACATTCAAATTTCAAACAAAATAAAGAAGGGAAGGAGAGGGGACAGCGTTTCCAAGTAATAGAAGAAATGTAAAGTATGAATGCCTGAATTTAAAAAGATTGTGAAGTTGTCGGTTAATTACTTTTTGAACATAAATTGACCTCCACGTGGGCCATTCCTGGCAAGGGACATCCGAGGATGGACATGTTTTGCATAGTCCTTTGTATCAAAAGTTCAATTGGAGTTGGATGCAAGAGGTATTCCGTCTACAAGCCAACGCATGTACACTTTGATGTGCCTTCATCATCTATATAAGGCAAGCAACATTTACATGAAGCATGCATCAATCCTAAACTCTAACAAATTAATTTAATAGTTCAATTCTATAATAATAACTTAAGAAAATAAATATTACAATAATTAAATTTCATGCAAATATGCAAAATAAGCCAAGGTTTTGTGGTGCATCATTGGAACTCCTACTTATTAACCAAAATCATAGATTGCCATATTACTTGGATATAAGCATAAACAGAAGTATGGAAGAATGCATGAATCATCAAACAGAAGATCATATAAACCATTGAATGAAATATGGGAAATTTTGGAAGTTGGAAGACAGCAAATCTTATATAAAATCTAAGATAAGTCTACACCTTAACAAAATCAATAGCATATTCAGGATATTTCAGCTTTTGATAGGTAGGAATAACAAGCAAAGCACACGCCATAATAGCACCAAGGAACTCCTGAAGATGGTCAACAAAGCTGATAGACGTCTTGAACAACAGAACATCCTCCCGGGATATCGGATACTGATCTTGCATCCACCAATATCTGTTAAGAAGACCTAAACATGTAAATAAACCTCAGTTGAGAAATCATCGGAGGAATAAAAAAATTCAATCAAAAGTAGTTCAAAATTTGTACTTTGTTAAGAAAATTATGTAAATATTTTTAAAAATGAACATTTGAAGTATAAGATACAACAGATAAAATTTTTCCTGCTCTCATGCTAAGGATTCAGCCATATAAGCCCTCAACATTCCAATTATGACAAAGATGTGCAACTCACCTGACGCGAGGCTTGGGGCCTATTGGCTGAACCGGCCAATAGATTCAGTGGGGGAGTGCCTCGGTTCAGCAAGAAGTTGAACCGGCCCCTCTCCTGCTCCAATGAGGCGGGAAGCACCGCCCAAATGCCTCCCTTGCCTTTTCTATTTGCCGCTCCCTCCTCCTCCCTTCCCTATTCTGCTTGCTGCCCAAGGTGAGGAGCCCTCCCTTCCTATTCTATCTCCTAGCTATTATACATTGTTTTGCTAGCTTAGGATTTAGTTCTTGGTTATCTTTGATTTCAGAATTCTACCTCCAGGTGTTTCTCCCTTCCAAAGGCTGTATCCGACAGCAAGAAGGTGCTCCAGCTTTAACCCATCCAAGATGGTGGCTATCCCCGCTTATTCCCCCTTCCCATGTTGCCGCTCTCCTCCCTGCTTCTTCCCTCCTCCCCAACAGCCTTCCCTGTTGCCACCCTCTTCCCCAGCAGCCTTCCCTGCTGCCGCCCTCGTCCCCGGCATCCTCCCCCTGCTGCTGCCCTCCTTCCAGCAGCCTCCCCCGGCTGTCGAACCTCCTCCTACAGCCTTACCTTGTTGTCGACCCTCCACCCAACAACCTTCCCGACCACCGTAGTCCCTCCGAGCAGCCTCCTTTGCTACCGCCAACCTTCCTTGCATCTCCCTTGCCGCCACCTTCACTAAAAAAGTCACATACCTTCTATCCAGCCACCTCTCATCTAGGGCTGTCAAAAAAGCTCGTTGTTCGCGAACAGCTCGTGTTCAGCTCGTTAAGTAGCTCGTGTTTGGCTCGTTCATTAAGTAAACGAGCCGAACAATAATAAATTTTTAAAGCTCGAATTACAAACGAGCAGAACACGAACAGCTCTTTGTTCGCTCGTGTTCGGCTCGTTTTAGCTCGAAATTAAAAATTTATATAACTATTTAAATAACAATATATTTTATATATTATTTATATTTATGTCTAAGTTTAAATCATAATACCTCATGTGGCAATGTGGTTAGTGTCTTCTTTTGTATATATTTGGTCCAAGTTCGAATATAACACTTTACATTTATTTTTCTCAATTTAATTTTAACGAGCCAATTTCGAATCGAACACGAGCCGAACACGAACACGAATATTTAAATCGAGTCGAACACGAACACACTGTTCACGAGCCAATTTCGAACACGAGCCGATTTCGAACACGAGCTATTTCGAACGAGCCAAACACGAGCCAAGTCTGAGCTCGCTCAAGCTCGGCTCGTTTACAGCCCTACTCTCATCCCCTCCGTCATCGCATTAAGGAGTCGTTTATATTTGTTTTTGTTTATTTCCTGTTTTGAAGAGTCATCTTTGTAACCTGCCTGCATTTCAGCAATAATATTTATGTTTTCTATCACGGTATGGGTTAACAATATCAAAGCTAGCTTAACCCTACTCCTATCCTAAGGTTTCCTACTATCCACCCTTACCCCTCAACTAATTTTTTTTTCTTTCATATCCTTATTCACCCCTTCTAAAACCAAACTCTAATCATACCACCACGGAGATACATGTCGGGCCCCACCTGGTATGAGATACAGCGGGAGATCCATTGCCTGCAACAGAGATTGGCAAAGATAGATGATGGAGCCCAAGGGGGATTAACCTTGACCACAATCTGGAGAGTCGGAGAGACTGGGATGAGGATTTAAATTTGTTCCGCAGGAAATATATCAGCAATAAAGAATACCGACCACACCGCTTCGAAGTTAAATATCAGAGGAGGCAGAAAGAGAAACCCACATATCGAGGCCACAAGAACTTTAGCATCAAAATAGATCTACCAGAATTTGATGGAGGTATGAATCTAGATGAGTTTAATGATTGGCTACAACCTGTTGAACGGATCTTCAAATATAAAGATGTGCTAGAAAATAAGCAATTAAAATTAATAGCAATCAAGTTGAAAAAGAGCCTCTCTTTATGGTGGGAGAACTTACACAAACATGAAAAAAAAGAATGCAATAATAAGGTAGTGTGAAAAAATGGAGAAGCCAATGCAAAATAATTATCTTCCACCTCATTACCGCCAGGACATGTTCTTGAGATTAATTAAAGGTGAGTAAATCGAGTTGGAGGAGCACATTATAGCCAAGTACTTGGGGAGCCTAAACCCCGCAAATAGCAATATGGTGCAGCTATAGCCATACTGGACACTGGGGAATATTCAAATTATAGCATTGAATGTAGAAAGACAACAGAAACGAAGCAAGCAGCAGTCATCATTCAGACAACAACCTTTAGTCGGGTTGTCACCAACAGCTACAACAACCGACAAAAGTACCTCGGGACGAACTAGCAAGATATGATAGGGAAATGATAGACCAAATCAAAGTGGGAAGAAACAAGAGAAATGTAGCTTGTTCAGTACAATACTAGCCAGAAAGTGTTTCAGATGTCACGGCTACGAGCACATAGCCTCCAGCTGTCCCACAAGCTGAGTTGTCACATCCACAAACCAAGACGCTGTCGAGAAAGTGGAGGACGAGGAGTCAGAAGATAATCTAAAGTAGGTGCTTCAGCTATAGGGAGATGAAGGAGAATTACCAGTCATCTGGAGAGTTTTACTGTCAGAGTCAGAGCGAGATAAATCCTGGTTGAGATATAGTATCTTTTGCACCAAGTACACGGCAAAGGGCAAAGTTTGCAGCTTCGTTATTGATAGTAAGAGTTGGGAAAATGTTGTGTCCATGCTGATGGTGAAGAATTGGGACTGACCAAGCAGAAACATCTCCAGTCCTATTCTCTTATCTGGTTGATGAATAAAAACAAGATACATGTGGATCAACAGTGCTTGGTTAAGTTTTTGATTGGGGATCAGCTACAGGAGCAAGTATTTTGTGATGTGGTTCTAATGGGCGTTTATCACATTCTATTGGGTATGTCTAGGCAGTTTAACCACAAGTCTCAGCATGACGGCTTCAAAAATACTTACTTTCTTAAGAAGAAAGGAAAACGCATCGTACTATTACCAGCTAAAGATGCATGAGATGGAGGCGAAATAGAGGAAGCATTAGTCCCACGGGCTACCTTCATGCAGTCAATTCAGGACGCTCTAGTGACACTAGCATTAGTCCTCCTAGAGTGAACTGAGTGGAAATGTGAGACATCAGCACTACTACAGCCACTACTACAGAACTTCCAGAATGTGATGACCGACAGTCTTCCGGAGGGATTACCGCCGCTAAGGTAAATTCAGCACTGTCAAATGGGCCCGCCTATAGATTGAGTGTAGTAATAGGAGTTACAACGACAGATAAAGGATTTCATCACAAGAGAGCTAGTCATAGAGAGTATCAGTCTATGTGTTGTTCCCTCCTTGATGGTACCCAAGAAGAACAGATCATGGTAGATGTGCATCAAAGGCAGGATCATCAACAGAATCACTATCAAGTATTAGTTTAACATACCTCACCTAGATGATCTTCTGGACCTGTTACACTGAGCCACAATCTTTTCTAAAATCAACTTGCACGGTGAGTACCACCAGATACGGATGAGGCCAGGAGACGAGTTGAAGTCAGCTTTCAAGACACTATATGCTTTATACGAGTGAACAATTATGCCTTTTGATTTGCAAACACACTCAACATTTTTATGAGATTGATGAAATAGGTATTCCAGACCTATATAAGAAAATTTCTGGTGGTTTACTTTGACGATATTCTAGTGAACAACCGATCTGAGGAGCACTTAAAATACCTGAGCGAAGTGTTTGAGGTATTGTGATCTGAAAAAGTGTCACTTCATGAGAAACCAGGTATGCTTTTGGGTTATATCGTGCCTAGTGTAGGCATTCAGATGGACACTACAAAGATCAAGGCCATTAGAAGCTGGACCACACCGCAGACATTCACTGAGATGAGATAGTTTCTGGGGCTAGCGTCGTTTAACAGAAGTTTTATCCAAAACTTCAGCACTATTACTGCCCTTTTAATGGAGCTTTTGAAAGAAAATGAGTTCACTTGGACAGTTGTACCTCAGAACAGTTTCAACACCTTGAAGGAGAAAGTGACTCAGGCACCAATTCTAACAATATTTGATTTCAACCAACTGTTGGGGGTAGCGTGTGATGCACCCAACATGGGAATTGTGGTTGTGATGCATCAGGGGGGTCACCCCATTGCTTTTCTCAGTGCAAACCTAAATGACTCCAAGAGGAAGTACTCAACATACAACAAAGAGTTTTATGCGATTGTAAGAGCTCTTAAGCACAGAAGCCACTACCTGCTGACAAGCGAGTTCACGCTATTTACGGATCACGAAGCCTTGAAATTCCTAAATAGCTAGAGCAAACTAAAGGGCCGACACACTACTTGTGTAGATTTTTTAGCATCGCTCCAATTCATGCTTAAACACAAGGGAATCAAAACTGCGTAAGAGAAGCACGGAGTCGTTGTCACCTATTGAGCACGTCGATGCAGACTTGTGTTATGGGGTTCAAGATAGTAAAGGACTTGTAAGATGCAAACGAAGACTTCAAGGAGATCTGAGAGCGATGTCAGGAAAACCAAAGTCGATGGTACCAAAATAAGTTGTGCATATTCTCGAGTGCTTATTGACGAAAGCCATTGTTCAGGAGAGCCACAACTGAGGTTTGGCAGGAGATTTTAACAGGGGCAAAACTCTTGCACTCGTGAGAGCACTTATTTTGGTCTGACTGACGAGAAATGTGGAGCAACATTTACGAAAGTGCAGGATTGACCAAAGGGCAGAATGTAGGGACGTACTCTACCTTACCAGCACCAAAGGCATTGTGGGTAGACGTCAAAATGGACTTCAGGGTGAGTATCCCAAATACACAGAGGAACAGAAGTCTGTGATGGTTGTGCTGGACCGAATCTCGAAGCTGACACATTTCGTACCTTGCCACCGGACACTGGATGCGTCTCATGTCGCTGACTTGTACTTCAAAGAGATCATGAGATTGCATGGATTCAACAGGACCATCACCTCCGACAGAGATGTCAAATTTTTGAGCAATTTATGGAGGACCTTGTGAGGGAAGTTGGCACCGAAGTCCAATTCAATTCAGTAGCTCATCCACATAAGGACGGTCAGTCAGAGGTAGTAAACAGGAGCCTAAGAAACCTTCTTAGATGATTTGTGGGAAAGAGCATTATGCAGAGGGATCGCATTAGGGATCGCATTCTAGCTCATGTCGAGGTTGCATACAACAGATCCGTGAATCAGAAGACAAGGCGCACTTCGTTCGAGATTGTGTACAAGTGCAATCCGCTCACGTCACTTGAGTTGGTACCACTCATGCTGACATCAAAGATCAGTGAGGATGCTGAAGAATGAGTTCACAAGATTCAAAAACTCCATGAGAAGGTTGGAAAGAAGTGTTAGACCCAAAGGTCTCCCTTGCATTTTCTGTTTGTCGCTCCCTCCTCTCTTGCCTATTTTGTTTGCCGCCCAAGGGAGGAGCACTCCCTTCCTATTCTATCTCCTAGCTATAATATAGTTTCTCTTTTGTCTTGCTTAAGGTTTAGTTCTTGGTTATCTCTGGATAATGTTACTTGGAACATAACTTAAAAGAACCTATGGAACACAAAAATGACTAAAATAAAGAAAATTTGCATAATTAAGGAAATTAGGAGAATATATTATGCTAATGATGAAAAATGAGAATTAAAAATACAACACTCATTGAATTTATACGAATTTTGATGGCTGAAATTTGAGAAAGAATGAAAATGATACAAAAAAACTTGAAAATGAGTAGCTAAATTTATAAGCTCGCCAATGAGTATATGAGCTCCTCGGTACCTACCAAAATAATCAAGACTACAAAGGGTTAATTACATACATAGCACCTGATACATTGTTATTTAAAGATCTAGCACTCTCTTTCATCAATTTTTCAAATTCTCCCTGAAATATCAAAATTCATGAAAAGACCCCAGCCCATATTTTTCATTTTTATCAAATTCTCAATAGTTTGATCGTGGCACGCGTAGATACATCGGTTCGGTAGTTCAAAAAGAACACCTAGGTGCTAGTTTTTGTAAATAGCTATTTTTTTGGTGTCATGTATTTAATTATCTTGACTGTAAAAGATGACTGCATTTGACGATGGTAAAGTAAGGGTCCCTGTATGAGGGCAAATGAATGGCACTAAGAAATAAATGCATATGAAAATAATTATAACATAAAAGAAATGAATACAACTAAAAGTAACTGTTAAGTAATCAAAAGGATTCAAATTAACATAGGATCACTCAATAATCTGCATGAGTTCAAATCTTTTTTATTGATTATTAAGAAATTTACAAATATTATTCAAAATTAACTCGTAATTTCAATAAATGAGACTACATATGTTCATGAATAAATGTAACTCTTCATGTTGCTGCTTATCATTTAAAATTTCAACTCTTCATTCTTCATTTTAATGGTTTTTCATGAAAACTTTTCATCTCAATGGCTAACATGAAAGGGTGTAACTCTATGCCTATAAAACCCACCAAGGATTTCATTAAAGGATTTTTCCCTAAAATTCATGAAAATATCATAAAGCACTTTACCAAACGAGTTTCCCTCTTTCCTGACAAATTTGTGATAGTATAAAAAAACATTTTTACTCTATTCAGTTCCATCTAATTTTAGGCATTCAATAAGAAAATTAGTTTTAAATATCTTTATAAGATTTATGCTATTGTAAAGATCAAAGAGACTGTAGAGCGTTGTATCTAAGAAGCAAAGATTTGTCAGAAAATCCCATGCCAACAAGGTAATTTGCTCCAATGACAATGCTGGAATTTGAATCCCAGTCAAATAAGCTAGTCTTTTTTTTTTATTTTAATATTTCTAAATATTAGATTATTACAAACATTGTACACTTCCAATACCCCATAATCCAACTTCTTACTCAAACCTAGGATTTCATATATGTTATGAGTTTTAAATAACAAGCAATGCAAATGCTTGTCACTAGAAATTCAAAAGGGATGAGTTTTAAAAATGTACAAATCCAATTCAAAAATTTACACTTGAAACATGATGGCAATCCTGAGACAATTTTAACCGGTAGTTATGAGCATATCCCAGTTGTGCAAGTGCTAAGGTTTACTCAATAGTTTAACTAATTTTTGAATATAAGAAATTACAAGGCAGTGACATGGCAATTTATTTGCTTGTACAAGAAATAAGATCTTAGATGCATGCATAGATGAAGATTCAAAAAGCAACTAAACCAATATAACACTGCAAGTACCACTAAGAACATGAGTATGAAACTTAATCAAGGGAGGGAATATTTAATGCCATAACTAATATAAATTCAATTGTATTAAAATATATGACGTGGTTGTCAATAAAATAAAACAATAAATACTTAGTTACCTAATTCTGTACCGCATACACCCTTAGGCTCCCCAGTTGAACCAGAACTGTACATCAAATAACAAAACTTTCTCTGTCTATTGCTCTCACATGGCCATGCTAAATTTGTAAACCGGGCAACACTCTTCACAAACTTTTCTTTCATAGAAAAATACAAAACCAAAGTGCCACATCTGTCGACAACCCAATCAGTACCAGAACCATTCATTTGGCGCCCTTCAAATTGCATCGTGGAATCAGCCTTCACTTGAATAACAAGACAGGTTCTTGAAGAAGAAACAACAGAAAGTATCCTTTCCTCTGGCCACGATGGATCCAATGGCAAGAAGGCCTCCCCACACCTTAAGATGGAAAGGACGGCGACAATATATTCTACCGAGGGGCCAATTTGCACTCCAACTATACGAGGCACATAACTCGTGGAAGGAAGACCAAGCCCATCAAATTCTCCAAGGTCGAACCCACAAGGAGAATAATCAGCATAACCTGGAAAAAATCTACGACATTTAGTAAGGTGGAAGCATTTCTATGTCCTTTCATCACCACTAATTAAATGCAAGGAACCAAAAAGCATGAAATCTTTTTATGGTGAAGCAGGAGTTCGAAACTTTCAAAGAAACGTGTTTCCAGACTAATGATCCGGCAATCAGTGCAAATAAGGACATAGGTTATCAAATGGTGCATATAGGAACTATAAAGGAAAACGTTTCAAATGAAAACAGTTCACATTTTAGGGATATCAACTGTAACCAAACATTAGATGCGACTTGTTATTTTACTATTATGTTAACAAGAAAAAATATATGCAGACCAGCTGAAAGAATACACCCGCAACAAACAAGAATACAACTAATTTTCACTGGCACAGATAGCGTTCGTAAATGGAAGAAGTAACAAAATGAAACAATCACAGAAGAACAGATTATTGAAAAAACTGAATCTATTCCTAACCTGGATGATTCAGATGATGGGCAGCATCACCGCCGTCCAGGACAAAGCGAATGCGACGGCTAAGAGAATCAACCGCGGACAGGAGTTCCTCGTAAGTGAAGCACTCATCGCCAGGAAATAATCGAGGAGAAGAGGATATGCAGTCGGCGTCGAAGTTGAGGTCAAAACTAGATATGGCGACGGGGGTGGACGAGGAGGAAGATGCCTCCTTTAGCCTCGCACGGGAGTCCCTGAATAGACCGCCGTCGGCTTGCACGATGGCGACGCGACGGGGATCCTTGGTAGCGGAGATGAAGAATTCATGGGAGATGCAGCAACCAGGCATCTCTCCCGTTAACTTCAGGTGAACGAAGGAAGCAACGTCCTCGGCGTTATGTGGTGCACCTCAAGTTTACATTTATAATATTACTGCCCCAAAAAAGTGGGTTACAAGTTTGGGCCGGGAACCCTCCAACAAAAAAAAAACTACATTATGCATTCTTAGGATTCCACCAAATCAAAGTATAATTCGATGCAAAAATGAGGTCCAAAATACATAGATCCAAAAAAAAAAAAACACCAAAAACGTTTAATTATACCCCACAAAATAAAAAATTGCACCAACGAAGAAGTGTAATGTTGAACTTATCTAAATGAACCATTCAGACCGAAGACAGCTGTAAAATACTTCAGTCAATCCTCGCAAGTAATCAAAGCAACATATATTCACCAAAGTAATAATAAAATAAAAATAACATATAACTAAAAAAATTACGACCAAAGGATCTCCTTGAATTCTCATCATTGCCGCAATTATCCCATGTAATGCCAAGAAAAACCAGTTATAAAGAAACATGTTGCAATACCACTAACCCCTCAATCTCATACAAAATAGCAGTTTTTACTTCCAAACGATGCCAACATTAAAATTCCTACTCAAACTATGCAGTTTTTTTAGCAAGGAAGTCATCCCAACAAGTCTACTGAGTTAACAGCCATATATCAACTCATTATCACACTTACCTGACAGATCCTTATCAACAACGCTCCAAACTTCACAATCAAACCCTTAAATACATGATGTTTATATTATCACCACGTCACAAGAATCTTAAAGCCTGAGAAATATTGCTTAGCTCCAAAGAGTCTAACTCCACATGAATGAATTTGAATTTTAAACTTATCGCGGCTTTAACCGCCAATAAGACGGCCTAGACTTCTGATTCCAAAGCGCAATTAGCTAAACATGGGGAAAGCAAAAAAGCATAAACATTTTCTAGCATGATCTCTAAGAACACTTCCAGCACCCGCTTTCCCATTTGAGCAGCTTCCATCTGTGTTCACCTTTATCCATGGGTTGCATGGTTTCCTCCATATGATTTGCCTAATACATTTTCCTTCTTCTGAGTAATTACCTCCTGGAATTTATGCTATAAAAAACTAATCCCTACATCAAAACTGGCTTTCACCTTACCCTAATTCATTATTTTCTATATGGATGCAACTATATTATTAGCTGCACATTCCTCCTTAACTGTCACATCTTCTTGTTTTTTGGAGTTTTATGTTGTCCAAATAAACCTTATTATTATATATTGTATCAGATTTCTAATATGATTTGTATTTTCTTCCAAATTCAACCAAGCAATACACTATTTAATAGAATGCCACCCAAATCCAGTGCTTGCAAGTCAATCCTCGACCCAATATTTTTCCATTCCTTAAATACATGTGCACAAAAAAAAAACACATGTATCAAATTTTCATCCTCCATCCTACAGAGGGTAAATTGAGATGGAATACGCAACCTTTTTAGTTTTGAGATGTCATCATTAGGGAGTAGTGTATGATAAACTCGCCAAATAAAGAAAGACATAGAAGGAGATAGTCATTTGCACCAGGCATTTTAGCCGAATCCACTTTCACCCAATGATGTAAATTTTGATAGATAGCTTTTATTATAGAGATGTTGGGGTTATGTTCCATAAGCACTTTGTCTTCTTTTCTTTACAATCAAATGGAATCTCAAAAATTTTTCCTACTAAATCATTCCTCACAAGTACATTCAACATCTCCATATTCTAGTTATTTCCAACCCACCTTACCTTGCCCTGCAATATGTGAGTCATCTAGTTCCTACATATGTCAGTTATCCTTCCAAAGGAAAGATTGCCTTCACCAAGATTCCAAAATATCATTTTGTCAGCATATGATCTCACCTTTAACATGCCTTTCGAAACATTAGATTCACCACTTATAACCTCCACTTGAGAAGGGTGTTTGCCCTTATAGTATTTAGCAAACATATATTGAGCCCATGTTATTATTTCACCTAATTGGACAAAATCTTTTGAATTAATGTGTGATGTTAGTGATTATGCTATTGGGGTTGTGTTAAGAAAGAAATATGATAAAATTTTTAAGGTAATATACTATGCTAGTAAAACCCTTCATGAAGCTCAAATTAATTACACTACTAATGAAAAGGGTCTGTTAGCTATATAGTATATGATTTTTGATAAATTCAGATCTTATCTTATTGGAACCGAATTCATTGAGCATACTGATCATTCTGTTATAAAATATTTAATGATGAACAAGGATGCAAAACCACGATTAATTAGATGGGTCCTTCTAATTCAAGATTTTGACTTTAAGTTGTGGATAGGAAGGGTACCGATGATCAAATTTTGTATCATTTGTCAAGGCTTGAAAAGGAAAATGATAATTTTAATGATGAAATTAATGAAGGTTTTTCTGATGAACAATTATATGGAATTAATGAATGGCAAGTTCTGTGATATGCTGATATGGTAAACTATTTAGTTAGTAACTTTTTACTCTACCGAGTCATCAAATTAAAAAGTTCATTTATGATTCTACATATTATTTTTGGGACGACCCTTATTTATATAAATAATTTAAGGACAAAATTATTTGAAGATGTGTACCAATTGAAGAAACCATATAGATTATACAAAAGTGTCATATATCTTATTTCAGAGTATTTTTTGGGGTTGATAAAACTGCATTTAAAATTTTGCAATCTAGATTTTATTAGCCTACACAATTTAGGGATGTTAATTATTATATAAAAACTTGTGATCGATGTTAAAGAGTTGACAATATTTCTAGAAGAAATGAAATGCCCTAAATTTTACTCTTGAAGTTGAAATTTTTCATGTTTGTGGTTTAGATTTTATGAGACCATTTATACCTTCTTCTGAAAAAATTTATATTTTAATAACTGTGGATTATGTTTCAAAATGGATTGAAGAGATTGTTTTACCTATGTGATGCTAAAAGTGTTGCAAATTTTTTAAGGAAAAATAATTTTACAAGATTTGGAATGCCGAGAGTAATCATTATAAATGGGGGAAGTCATTTTAAGAATATAATAATTGAAACAACAACTCAAAAGTATGGAATTAAAGATCGAATTTCCACAACTTATCATCCTTAAACTAGTGGTTTAGCAGAAGTATCCAATCGAGAAATTAAAAGAATATTAAATAAGACTGTAAATCCTAATAGAAGAGATTGGACAACTAGACTTGATTCTGCATTATGGGCTTATAGGACTGCTTACAGAACTCTTATAAGAATGTCATCATATAGGCTCATATTTGGAAAAGCTTGTCATTTATCTATTGAATTAAAGCATAAAGCTTATTGGGCAATAAAAGAGTTTAATTATAATCTGAAAGATGCTGGAGAAAAATGATTTTTGCAATTAAATGAGCTTGAAGAGATAAAGAATGAATCTTATGCGAATGCAAGAATTTATAAAGAGAAAATGAAAATGAGGCATGATCAAAGAATTCTGAAAAAACATTTCAAGCGTGGACAAGAAGTTCTATTATACAATTCAAGATTGAAATTATTTTTGGGAAAACTTAAGTCTAGGTGGTCAAGACCATTTATTGTGGTAAGAGTTTATCCAAATGGAACTGTTGATATTGACAATCCTAAGACTAGAAGGATAATTAAGGTAAATGGACACAGGTTAAAAGCTTATATAAGTGGAGATAATCATATATTTGAGGAGATCTTAATGTTGAGTCAAATTGATTAAAACATTGGATATGTTGGGCTGACAACGTTAAACCAAGTACTTTATAGGAGGCAACCCATAATTATCGATGTGATTAACTTGATTGTTGATTTTCATTGTGATGAAGTTTTTGATGTAAGTTGGAGTCTTACATGATTATGTTGGCACAAAACATTATTATATTAATTGAATTGAAGATTGGAAGAAAGAAATATGGAATTTGAGAAAGTTGGCGTAGCGCTATAGAGCCACGGTTCGAGTAACTTCTTAGAATAGCCAAAATTTGGCTTTCGTCTCTCTTTTTCTCTATAAATCGGCCTAAGAGTGGAAGGGAAGTATTCTTTAGAATTTTCCTTGCATTTTGTTGAGATTAGAGAGTGGAGAAATCAATTCCTACTGCAAGGATCATGAAGAGCATTGATAATGGGAGATTTGAAGATAAAAAGGATGGTGCATAATGATGCTCAGACTTATTTCAATGGATATCTTGCATTGGGTTTAGAGCGACTTATAGACAAACTTGGAAAGATTGAAGGTGAGATCTCTCAACTGCACACCAAACTTGAAAACTTGTTCCACCAATATGAGCATTTGGATTGTCAGTTGAAACTCCAATTCAACAATTTGACATGTTTTCAAGATTTTCAAGTGACAATGTATAGCACAAATAAATGGATAGATGAGAAATTCACTTTAGATTTTCCTCGTGCACCTTTCTACCATTCCTACGATCAGAATTGTTTGGTGGTTGAAGAGGAGAATGATACCTCTGATCACAACTGGGTCTAAAGTGATTCCACAAAGAGATAATTGTGTTAGCAATGTGTTCTTAAGTGTAGTGTGCCGATGTTGTCTTTGTTAAGACTTTTTGAACTTCTATATGTCGTGTTTATGTTGTATTGACTTTTATTTATGAATTTGTTATGCCATTTGTATTGAAAATATTATTAATATAAGAAAACCAGTTCCGTGTGGCTGTTATGTGAAGACCTTGTGTGTTTGAAATGTTGAATTGAGTATTTGAATGTTATAATTTGGATTGATTGCAGAAAGAAGTTTACTTCGTCCTTTTGGTTGCAGAAAGAAGTTTACATCTATACATATATACATATATACATATATACATATATTTC
>NEWO01000053.1:2171815-2194395 GCA_003013225.1 Phalaenopsis aphrodite
CTATTTTGACTCTCTACTTGATTAAGCTTAATTTAATTGCATGATTACCATCTGGATATGTTCGTCTCACTTAGACGAGTCGATAGGATCAAACCCAAAGTAATTTGGTTGAGTCTAGGCTGAGATCTTAGGGTTTTTGTGTGGACGGTCACGGGATCACTCTATCGAGGATGATGACACAGAGCCGTTCGATCGCGCATGTATCAGATGGATGGAGGAGGTCAAGCCGGACAACACTTCAGAACATAAATCGCAGGCCGAGTCAGCGCTGAGGTGGATGGTGGCGTCGAATGGGAGCGCGCCACATGGAGTTCCGAGCTGCCTAGGATCTACATGGCGCCGTGTTATTTAAATAGATAAATAGGGATTTTTTCTATTTATTTAATACCCCTAACTTCAAAAATTCATATCTTGATGTAGAAAAATCACAAAAATAAAATAAAAATACCCTCTTGCTCAATGAACAGAGGAGAATAATTTGGAAATAATTTTAAGTCCATGTGATGCATATTTTTTTTAATTAATTAAATACTGATTTGAATCTTTTGATTCTCCATGCATATTGGCATTTCACTATGACTTGAAATTTTAACATGTTATATCCTCTGTCAAGGGAAACATCCTCTAATTTTTCCAATGTCATAAAAAGTCTCTAGACAGAGATCTATATTTTTCAAGTTAATGTGCATTATTTCCTTAAAATAATTTTGAAAATTAGCATGTTGCTTAGAGAAATCCAAGAAAATTTTGAAAGGTTTACTATGACCGGAGAACCCTTGGAAATTTTCTCATGAGCCAAGTCATTCAAAATACACCTAATCTTTACAAACCTTAAATCACTAAGATAATTAAATTTAAAAAATAAAAAATAATAAAATGACTTGATTTTTGATCTCCACTGTATTTAAGATCCAGAGAACTCACCATAAAAATTTTAAAGCATTTTTGAGTTCATTTGATGACTTAAATTGATTTTTCAAGTTAAATAACATTTTTGGCATTTGAATGATTTTTAATAATTAAAATATAACTTGAAAAATTATAAAACTTAGTTTTTTGAGTTTTTTGTGATTAGGGGTATTTTCTAAAAATAAAATGATATTTAAAATAAAAACTTGATTTTTAACCTATTTTAAATATTTAAATAATTAAAAATCCCTAAAAATCACAAAAAATAATAAAACTCATGGAAATATTCTAAATTATTTCTTAAGCACTTAGGAACAATTAGAATATTTTTCCTGATTTTCTAAATAAAGAAACTGAATTTTAAAGCTTAAAAATGATTTTTAAAGGCTAAAAATGAGCTTTCACTAAGAATAATTCCAATAAATCAAATAAAATTCAAAAAAAATATAAAACCTTCTCCTCTGAGTTCTTGGACCACAGGGAGACTTTTCAAAAATTCAAAAATTAATTTTCCCCATTTGAAATATTTTATATTTAATAAATACCATAAAATTTAAAATAATTCTTAAAATTTAGATAAAATTTAAAAAATCATGAAATTTGGTCCAAAGGTTTCTTTGGTCTAGGTCTACCTCCAATAAAAATTTTAAGGGATCAAGATTTACCTTGATAAAGTTTGGAATTTTCTTTGGAAAATCGTATTTTTTGCATGAAAATAATTATGTAAATTAACTTAAATCTTGAAAAATCATATTTTCTCCTCTCATGTCTTAATTGACCCATGAATGAGGGAGGATACAAATTTCAAAGTCATTTGAATTGAACTTGACAAATTATGAAGTGTTAGAGCCTTAGGGGCAAATGTGTAATTTTGGAAATTTAGCCTTAATTAACTTTTAGGCTTAATTCAAGGAGGGAAATGGGTAACCTCTGATCTTAATTTGGATTTTTGAAACACAAGGGGTTAATTGGTAGAAACCAACCTCACTTTCTTAATTAAAAAAGATAAGTTAATAAATTTCTAAATTATTAAAATTTGGAAGTTTATTAAAATAAAATGAACCTAGGGCTCAGGGGTATGACTTTTGAAGTTAATAATTAATCAATTTAATACCCCTATTTTAATTTTCAAATAAATTCAAATCATGAATCATGACCACCTAAAGCTTAGCCTTTTCAAAACTAATTAAGACACTCACCTAGGTCTTAAGGACTTAGTAGTGACTTAGGCTAAATCAAGCTTCATTTAAATGAGGATTAGAAAAGTAAATATCATTGAAAATAAAAACATCTTTCAAACACTACAAGCCTAATTAGGGTTAAAATTTGGCCAAGTGTTCCAACAACACTAACTTGCCTCTTTAAAAGGGTCTTCACCCACATAATTCTTAAATTAAATTACCAATGATAATTATCCTATTCTTAAGGATAATTGAGACATCAGTGCTCACTGAGCATTAAGGGTATTTATAGGATGACTTATTAAGAAACATAATAAGTTTAAAAGAACTCGGGATTTTCCACCAGGCAACGAGAGAGTAGCACAGACTTGCTTCTTTCTCTAGATCCGTTGGATATCTTGAAGATCTACTAAACTTAATATGTTTTGCTTGACAAAATCATCCTTAATTAAACTCCTAAGGACCCACCAAGATATGACATAGGGTTAGGAAAACTACCAAAATTTTAATTCCTTATCTCATGTGAATTGCCCTAACATGCCTTTTGAGTTTCAGGTGATGGAATGAGAAGACTCGCCAGGTACGCTTTTACAATTTTTAGCGTTGTCTTTCTTGTACTTTCATATTGTACTTTTATACCTGCAAATTTGCATGCTAAACAAGGATATCACCCTGCATGAAAACCAAAACCAAAATCAAAAATTAAATTAACCAAGATAACATTCACCTCCACAACATTCAAAATATAAAACAACTCAAAATTTAATCACAAACATCACACAAAATTACAATTACAACTAAATTAAGATGTCTCTATTGGATGATCGGGAATTCCTTAGAGGAGTTAACCTACGGTTGCTAATGAGGCTTTCCACGGTTTAAATGAAATTATGGAACTCATTAAGTTGAGTATAATAAGTTCATTTGAACTAAGTAAATCTAATAGAAAATAGTGATGCTGGAATGAGGGAACTGTAGGATCCTAACCGGTGTTGCTCTAATCAACTTTAACATGCCACCATAAAATTCAAAAAACTTCAACCATAGGGCCAACTGATTTAACATCATAACTTGACACACTTGAAAACTCAAACTCGACGCGGCAAGGAGCTTAGAGCTAGCACAGTGGGCAGCATATCCATCTTCAACAACAAAACCTGTCTTCCCCAGCTAAACCAATCTTCCTTCCTTAGACTTAAATAATAAAGCCATAGGACTTTGAGGTTGCTTGCTTATGCAACGTAAATCCTCACCTTATCTTTAGGTTTTTGTATAGCCCTGTTATACAATATAAGCCCTAACTCGCCTTAGGATTCCGAGGTTATCGTTTGTCACGACCTAAATCCTTACTTCTTTCAGGCTATTTGTGAGATCATTTCATACGAATATAAGCCCTAATTAATAAAATTGGTAAGATGAAAAACTTAAATTTTTCTCCTCAAAGTTGAAGCAAAAAATTAGGATAGCTTGGGAAGTCACCGGGGTTCTCCTCTGGATCCATGACATCCCCTAGTTCTTCCTCCTTTGGATTCTACAACAAAATGTTCCAAATTTGAACCAATCCCCTTTCACACCTCTACGTCCAATCTCATTGAAAAGTCCTACCCATTGAAACTCATTGAAGATAATATTTCCTGATTTTTATCGAGAGTCTTCTTAGATGACTTTGGTCATTTAAGATGTAATTAACTATAGGGGCTTGCCCTTATAGGAAGCATGTCTGAACCGAGCTTAATATAAACCCTATTTAATTCTTTATATTAAATAGGGGAACTTGTCAGCAAGTACAGAGATTTTGCAAACCAGACATATGTCATATATTCTTTAGTTTATTTGATCGAGCCTCATCCTCAAGCCTTGTGTTTATCCTTCGGGATAGATATAGAGTTTGAGGTAAATCACTCTTTCATTTAAACTATGAAAAATATGGGGTCAGTTTGATTTCATACTTATCTAAACTTCAAACGTCCTTCTAAAGCGGACGATGTGATTTCGATTCCGGTAACCGACAGCTTCTTACGGGCAACTCCTCCAACCAAAAATAGCGCCGACATCTTTTTACTTAAAATGATAAATGATTAAGTATTAGATGGAAGTTGTGTGAAGTATTAGTCTTTAATTTTCGAATAAGTTGTGATGATTTTAAACCTTGTACTTCATTTACTTCTTGAATTGACTAATTAAGAAGTTAATACCTATTGTGAGAACATGTAAGATCCGAGATGGTATTGTCTCAGTCAACAAATGGTAAGAATCACATGAGATTGTATGGATGAGAATTCATATGATTGAGTGCAAATATAAGAAAATAAAATTTGAATGGTGTAGAATTAGAGGAATTTAGAGTAATAGGCTAAAGCCCCCAATTTGATTTATAGTTTTAGGTTTTGATACGAGATGTTAACCTCTAGGTAGATGGAGAAAAGGGAATTCTAGAGTGAGAGCTAGTGTCTTCCTTACCTAACCCGTCTCCAAGACTATTCAAACTGTAAATTAGCCAATGTTCTTTATAGCATCTCTAGTAAGGGTAAAGAATATTATTGCTCCTATTTGTCACAACACAATTTGAATACTTCTGCAAAAAAAATTTTATACTTGTTACTGATTCATGATAAGGAAAAATATATATTATTTATATTGCCTTAATCTTGCAAATATCTAGTTAAGTTAGTTAGTTGCTTACTTTATTTTCAATTATAAAAAATTATAAAAAGAATCAAACTTTCATTCCTATTATAGTATCTAGAGTTTAAGTAAGAATATTTTGCTATGTAGAATTTGTTCTCTAATTTCTCTTGTCTTGTATTTGTAAATTGTAGTTTTCATGGTGGGTTTGATATTCGGGGCTTAATAAAAAATTCTTATATTACATAATAATGTTACGTACACTTGCCTAGTATCTCATATTTAAATATGATAATTTTATTTTTATTTGCTTCGAAGTCAAGTTTGTGCCTAACTATTGCTTGAGGTTAAGTTTTTAGTTGCTGTTGCAAATTAAGAATTATAATAAGGAAAAATTAAGAATATAATAACATACATCGCATTAACATACATAAAGAAAGTCAAGATCAAGTTTTTGGCACCATTATCGGGGAAAAATTCAAAATTTTTTGAAGAAAATTTTAGAAAGAAAATTTCTATTTTTTCAAAGTCTTATTTAAATTATTAGGTTTATTATAGGAATATTGTAGAGTTGTTTTTATATAAAGTTCTTATTTATGTGTTTTTTTTATTTTATGTGTTTCGTAGTAATGTATGTGTAGCTCAGGTTCCACAAGACTTGCGCCCTATGGTTATGAATTAGAAAGAACTATTAGAAAAATTAAAAAATTAAAAATTACTGAAAAAAATAAAAAATTACTTAAAAAAATAAAAAATTTCAAGAAATAACAAATCAAAATAATCAAAATACTGAAATTAATCAAGAGTTTAGACCTTTAAGAGATTATGCAAACCCTACAGTGGATGAACTTCATTGTAATATTCAAAATTCTGCTATAGTGGCTAATTCATTTGAACTTAAACTCACTATTATCCAATGATGTCAAATAATCAGTTTGGGGGAGCACGAATTAAAGATCCAAATTTATAATTTGCCAATTTTCTAGAATTGTGTGCTAAATTTAAATATGATGGTGTGTCAGATGTTGCTATAAGTCTTAGAATATTTTCTTTCTCACTGAGGGATAAAGCTATGATATGGTTACATTTGTTAGCACCTGGATCTATAAGAACTTGGGGTGATTTAGAAAAGAAATTCCTTGCTAAATATTTTTCAACATAAAAAACTACGAAGTTTAGAATGATATTACATCTTTCTTCAGTTTGAAGCGGAATCTATTTATAAAGCATGAGAATGATTTAAAGAACTACTGAGAAAGTCTCCACACCATGCTGTACCAGATCGCTTAATAATTCAAAATTTTTTATAATGGATTAGTTGGATCTCTTAGATCTATTATCGATGTCGCTGCTAGTGGTTCATTGATTTCAAAATCATTTCATGACGCTTATGATTTAATTGAAGAAATGGATACTAATAACTTTTAATGACATTATAAAAGGAGAAATCTTAAGAAAGTAGCAAATATTCAAAAATCTGATGCTTTTGCAATGTTAACAAATCAAGTTACTGCAATTTCAAGGAAGGTAGAGCAATTTGGAATACATTTTTCTCAACCAATTGCAATGATTGAAGAGAATTTATTAGGCCAAATGGTAGATTCTCAAGCATCATTAGAAACTTTAAAGGCTATAAACAACAAGCAGAATAACCTATATTCAAACTATCATAACCCAGGTTAGAAGAACTATCCCAACTTTAACTGGAATAATACTTCAGGTGGTAATAGTCACAACCAAGTAAACCCATTGGGAAATTGGAACAACTAAGGGAAAAGTAATTATAGACTTACTTATTCTCTAGGTTTGAATAGTAATCCAAAATTTAAGGAGAAAAAGTTGTTTATAGAAGAAGTGGTGTTACAAATGGAAAATCAATTAAAAAGTCAAGGAGCTGCAATTAGAAATATTGAGAATCAATTGGACAAATAACAAATTCATTAGGTAATAGATCCTAAGAAACACTTCCTAGTAATACTGAGTAAATCCCAAATACCAGAGTAAAGAGCAAGTAAAAGCTGTTCGACTTAGAAGCGGAAGAGAATTGGAAGGTAGGGTTCAAAAAGAGACTGAAGTAGAGAGAAAAAAAATTGAAGAACCTGAAAAGGATGCTCTGGAAAGTTTAGAGGGACCTATCTCTCAACTTAAATTTGATTTGGAAAAATTGCCACCTCCATTTCCTCAGAGGCTCTGTCAACAAAAGTTGGATAAAAAATTTTCAAAATTTAAATTTTTAAGCAACTTACAATTAATATTCCATTTGCTAAAGCCTTAGAACAAATTCCAAGCTATGTGAAGTTTATGAAGGATATTCTTAACAGGAAAAGGAAGTTCGAAGATAACAAGACTGTTGCACTTAATGAGGAGTGAAGTGCTATAATTCAGAAAAAGCTTCCTGAAAATCTTAAAGATCCTGGTAGCTTCACAATTCCATGTGGAATAGGAGATAGATTTTATGGGAGAGCTTTATGTGATTTAGATGCAAGCATTAACCTTATGTCATTATCAATATTTAAAAGATTGGGATTAGGAGATATATCCTTTACTACTATAACTCTGTAGTTAGCAGATCGTTCAATAACATATCCTAAAGGAGTTATAGAAGATGTCTTAGTGAAAGTGGATCATTTTATCTTTCCTATTAATTTCATTGTACTAGATATGGAGGAAGATAAGGAGAAAACTATCATTTTTAGGGGACCTTTCCTAATTACAGGAAGAGCAATGATAGATGTGCAGAAAGGGAAATTAACTATGCACGTCAATGATCAGACTATTAGGTTTAATATTTCCAAATCAATGAAATACCCTGCAAAAAGTAAATATGATGAATGTTATAGAATAGATGTGATAAGATATTTACGTTTATGCCATTTCAAAATAACTTATGAAGAGAAATTTGAAATGAAAGAGTAGGAACACGAGCAAGAAGAGGAATGAAATCAATTTGAAGATTTTTACAAGGAAGATTCAAATTATGTTAGAGAAAGTTTTGAAGTTTTGGACACGACAGAAAAGATAAATCTTTTAGTCCATCGATTGAAAAACCTCCTGAACTTGAGTTGAAGTTACTTCCTAAGAATTTAAAGTATGCATTTTTAGGTGATTCCTCAACATTACCTGCTATAATTTCCTTAAAATTAATTACAGAAGAAGAAATGAGTTTAATGAAAACTTTAAAGAGTTTTAAGAAAGCGGTTGGATGGATAATTGCTGATATAAAATTATTCAGTCCTTCAATTTGTATGCATAGAATTCATATGAAAGAGAACCACAAACCGAGGGCTGATCCTCAAAGGAGGTTGAATCATGTTATGAAAGAGGTTGTTAAGCAAGAGATTTTAAAGTGGTTAGATGTTGAAATTATCTACCCTATTTTAGATAGTTCATGAGTTAGTCCAATTCAATTTGTTCTTAAGAAAGGAGGAGTGACTGTGACTGTGAATGAACATAATAAGTTAATACCAACAAGACAAGTCACAGGGTGGTGAATATGCATTGATTTTAGAAAATTAAATCTCGTCACTAGGAAAGATCATTTTCCACTACCCGTTCTAGATCAAATGTTAGAGAGACTAGCCATGCATAAATAATTTTATTTTCTGGATTGATATACTGGTTATCACCAAATAGAAATAGCTCTTAAGGATCAAGAGAAAATAACTTTTCTCAGTCCATATGGTACATTTGCTTTCAGAAAAATGCCTTTGCCCCTGCTACATTTCAAAGATGCATGATGACTATTTTCTGTGATTTATATGAAAAAGGAATTGAAATTTTTATGAATGATTTTTTAGTGTTTAAAACTTCATTTGAATCATGTTTGGAACATTTATCAAAAGTTTTTAAGCCTGTGAAGAAACAAATTTAGTCTTTAACTGAGAAAAATGTCATTTTATGATAGCAGGAGGAATTATTTTATTCAGAAAATGGTATGGAAGTATACCCTAAAAAAATTTAAGTGGTCGCTAATTTACCTTACCTAACAAGTGTAAGAGAAATTAGGAGTTTTTTAAGACATGCTGGATTCTACAGGCGATATTAAAGACTTTTCAAAAATTACTAAGCCTCTATGCCATTTTCTTGAAAAAGATGTAATTTTTAATTTTGATAAGGAGTGCCTAAATGTTTTTGAATTATTAAAAGAAAAACTAGTCAGTGCATGAATTATTACTTCACCAGATTGGGAAAAACCTTTTGAATTAATGTGAGATGCTAGTGATTATGCTATTAGAGCTATTTTAGGACAAAAACATGATAAGATTTTCAATGTTATCTAGTATGCTAGTAGAACTCTTAATGAAGCTCAACTTAATTATACCACAACTGAGAAAGAGTTATTAACAGTAGTATATGATTTTGTTAAATTTAGATTAAACTCAATTAGAACTAAATGTATTATGCATACATATCATTTTCCTATTAAGTATTTAATGAAAAAGAAGGATGGAAAACCAATATTGATTAGATGGGTTCTTCTTTTGCCAGAATTTGACTTTGAAATAATAGATAGGAAGGGAGATCAGAATCAAATTGCTGATCATCTGTCAAGACTTGAGTTAGAAAAATCACTCTGTTTTGAAAAAAGAAATTAATGAACATTTTCTAGATAAAGAATTGTTCCATGTTAATGAGTGGTGTGTTCCATGAAATGCCGACATTGTGAACTTCAATTTTAGAAATATTATATCCTATGGAATGACATACCAACAGAAGAGGAAATTTTTATTTGAAGCTAAGACTTATTTTTGGGATGACCCATTTTTATATAAACAAGGAAATGATCATATTATTTGAAGATGTGTGCCATTAGAAGAAACTTATGAAATTATCAAAAAATGTCATTATTCTGATTTTGGGGGACATTTTGGTGTTGATAAAACAACATAAAAATTATTACAATCTGGATTTTATTGGCTTACAATCTTTAGAGATGTTAACGCTTATATCAAAACTTGTGATCAATGTCAACGAGTAGGCAAAATTTCTAGGAGAAATGAGATGCCCTTAATTATGTGTTGAAAGTTAAGATATTTGAGGTTTGTGGGTTAGATTTCATTGGATAATTTATACCATCTTTCAGAAATTTATATATATTGTTAGCAGTAGACTATATATTCAGATGGATAGAAGTTGTTACTTTACCTCAAAGTGTTGCAAAGTTTTTAAGAAAGAACATGTTTTTATAGATTTGGGATTCTGTGAATGATCATAACTCACGGGGGAAGTCATTTTAGAAATGCAATGATGGAAAAATTATTAAGGAAATATCATATCAACCATTGAATTTTTACTGCTTATCATCCTTAGACAAGTGGTTTGACCGAATTATCCAATCAAGAAATCAGAAAAATATTAGAAAATTTATGAATCTAATTAAAGTGGATTGGTCAGTCAAACTTAACTATGCTTTGTGGGCATATAAGACAATATATAGAAATCCTATAGAAATTTCCCAATATAGGCTAATATTTGGGAATGATTGTCATTTACCAGTTGAGATTGAGCATAAAGCATAGCAGGCTATACGAGCATTTATTACAAATTAAATGATACCTGTGAGAAAAGACTATTGCAATTAAATGAGATTTAAGGGATACAGAATGAATCTTATGAGAGTGCTAAGATTTATAAAGAAAAGATGAAGATATGACATGATGAGAGGATTATTACTAAGCTTTTTGAGCCAAGGCAACAAGTTTAGTTATATAACACAAGGCTCAAATTATTTCCAAGTAAACTTAAGTTCTGGTGGATGGACCCATTTGTTGTTATGAAAGTTTATCCCTATGGTGCTGTGGATATCAAAGATCATAAAAATGATAAAATATTCAAAGTGATTGGTCACATGTTCAAACCCTAATTTTTAGGGGATCAAACTAAATTGAATGATCTTATGTTGTTGGGTCAACCAGAATAAGCACTGGTTACGTTGAGCTGATAATGTTAAACCATGCACTTTGTGGGAGGCAACCCATAGTTATCTTTGTGTTTGTTTCAAATGTTATGTAGTTGTGTTTGATTTAAAAAATTTTGGTAGTATATTGAGTATATAATGATTTAGTAATGATTTTAAGTCCTTAAAAGATGATTTAGATATGTTAGAATGAATTTTTGGATGTTAAGCTGACCTATGTTAAATTAAGCACTGGTGCTTAAGCGCCAACATTCGGTGCTTAAGTGCGGTCATTTACTAAACATGTTAAATTATGTTTATAGAAGTTTTAAAAGTGGTTTATTGAGTTTAAACATGGGTTAGTGGTCTGAGACGTGTCTAGAAGTTTTAAGCATGATCTGAAGCCTATAAATAGAAGGGTATGAAGAGAAGTTTCACCACAATTCAATTTAATTCTAAATTTTAAGTGAAGAGTGAGAGTTCTTGGAAAGATGTCATCTTGGGAGAGTGATTTGAAGAAGAAGGAAGAATCTATGAAGAAGAAGTTCATTATTTAGAGTGCGCAAGAGTTATAAAACAGTTTTCTGACTGTAGGTTTTGAAGGGGTAGCGGAGAAAATCTCTAAAATTGAGGCTGAGATGGGTTCAATTGAAGTGAAAGTGATGGAATTTAACACACATCTGGAGCATATTGGATGGAAACTTAGGATGCAATTTAGCCATGCTAGTTTTGTTGAAGAAGTAAACAAGACTATGTGTTTGAAAAACATATGGATTGAAGAAGACTCAACTAGAGTTCCTCGCCACCGTCCATTCTATCAGATTTATATTCCAAATGCTCAAGGAGAGAATAATGATAAGCCAGGATTCGTTCCACATGAAGGAGAGTGGAATTAAGTTCTTTGTTTAGTGTCTATGTGTTAAGTGTTTGTTTGTTAGTATTAAGTTTTTTTGTATGTTTTTAATGTTATGATTGTTTAGTGTTTGTGTTAGGAACTATCTCATCCAAGACTCTATGGCAGTTTTCTTTTCCCCAACTTCATCTCCAACCTTTGATTTTTACAATTTTGGGAGCTATTGCATCATCTTAAGTGAAGATTTCTTGGTGGTTTCATAAAAAAATTGTTAGATTTGTTCTTCTTGAGGTAAGAGCTTCAATTCTATGTAAAAATATAATATTTTCACCATGTATTTTGAGCACATTATGGATTTGACCGAAAATCACTATTCATGGTGAAAATTTGAGAAAAATTTATGGAAAATACATAAAAGTGATAGTTTAAGCTTTTAGGAGTTGAGTTTAATGATTTAGAGTTGAATTTGAGATTTATTAAGAATTGTTACAATTTTTAAAAATGGCCCCAAGAATGAAGAGGAGCAATGGAAAAGCTCATTTCGATTCAAATAAGTTTGTTAGTTTGAGAGTTCAGGATCAATATAGTGATGCACTACAGTTGAGGAAATTAATCCCTGAGAGATGTTTTAAGAGTCCAGGTGGAGCAGTGAAAGACTTGATTGTTCGCCGACAGTGGGAACATTTTTGCTGTTTTTCTGCAGTGGTCGTTATTTCTATCATTCGGGTATTCTATGTGAATCTCCCTGAAACTAAAGATGACGGAGGCGTAGTTTGAGGAAGACAAGTCCCTAGAGATAATAAATCTATTTTATCAGTTGCCCCCGAGTATATTATGTTTTTTATTCAAACTATAGTTTAAATGAGGAATTAGATGAGATTACAGCCTCATTGACTAGTGGAAGGGGATTGCGGAAGATTACTAATGAAAGAAGAGTCAACTTCCCCACGTCAAAATTGGATACCACTTCAAAAGAGTGGCACTACTTTATTTCTGCTTATCTGCTGCCAACAAATCACCTCAATGAAGTGACCGAAGACATATCTATCATGAGCTATTACATTCAGTAGTTCAAGCTCATTGATATTTGAGCTTTGATTTATGATACTATCACCAATTCTATCATTGATATTACTACTACAAGTTTGGGATTCACATCCTTGATCTTTTCATTATGCGAGTAGGCAGGTGTTAGATTTGATAGCTGGGAGGAGATACAACAACCACTTAAGCCCATTACTAGTGTTAATGTGAAATCTTATTCATATCATTCAATTTTTGGTTGGAGAGGTGGATTTTCTAGTAGTTCAGGTGCCTCTACATCTCTAGCTTCTACTTCACATGCTTTGACATCACAAGATCAGACTTAAGGATCTAATTCACAATCACAATTATTGCATAGGATATTGGACAACATTAACTATACCACTAATAAGGTATTGAATTTAGAAAATTTTGCAGATCATATAGATGGATATATGAGGAGACGTAGTGATTATGAGGAGAAATTCCACTCATCTATGGAAAACCTCATGAGAGGTGACCCGAGTGTAGTTTTCCTTCAATATCCAAAATACCTAACATATGAGCCTACAGTTGTTTGGCATAGTGACGATAGTGATGCTGATGAGGATGAGGATGATTAGATTGAGTTCTGTAATTTAGTTTTATTGTTTTGTTGTGAACTTTTTTGTTTTGTTTTGAAATGTACTTGTTGAGACTATTAGTTTTTTTTGTGTTTTGTTTTGTTAGACACTGTTGTGATAGGTTTATGTTCTTGTTAGAAGTTATATTTTGTTTTTGTGGTAGCAATTGTGTTAACTGTCTTGTTTAGTGTATTTAGTTAGCTTGTGTTGAACTTAATCCTGAAGCTTAGGAAGGTTTATAATATTATTAACTTTCACCTAAAAACATCTTGTTTAAAATTTTCAATTTACTACCAGGTATTTTCTTTATGTTGCGGTTGTGAGTGTCAGTTAGTTTGTTTGCATAGAATTCTAATGAATATCCTCCACTGCATAGAGGTCTAATGAATATCTATATGTTAAGTTAAAGTAAAATTTGATCAATTAATTTTTACTCCTTTTTTTATTTTTTGTACTTATATATTTAGGATAAAAAATTTCTTCAAGCATGTTATTTTTAGTTTTCATTCCTACATATATATATATTTTTGATTAAAAGAGCATCTCGTGGCTCCTTACACGTTAATTAAAAAATAAGGGTACAAAAAAGGGGAGGGAAAGAGGATCCCTTCTAGAAGAAATAAAAATACAGTAAGTCCTAAGGGATCCTCCATCCACATTACAACTCTACACAAAAATCATAGAGTAGCTTTGTAATCTTCCAAGAACAAATTCAACATAGAAAAGATAATGTAGCTTGCCACCAGAAGATCGAACCTGTTATGAGAGTTAAAAGTAACAAGAAAGTGAAGCATTAAATCAGTAGTTGCAAAAGTTCAAAAAGATGTTGCTGTCCATCTAATATGAAACATAGGGATATTAGGAATAAGTGTTTCCTGGGAGGAATCACGATAACCAATACGAGCTAACTGTCTCCAGTTATATATCATATTCAGAGATAATAAATCATGGGCCTCAAGGCTTTGAGCATTAATCCTGTAATCCGATAGCCAATAAAAAATTTGGCACAAGGATCCAATGGCTTTAAACTACAAAGACTCAATATACCTCCACCAATGTTTCCACCAATAAATCACCACAAGCCACAGAAAATACTGCCAGTAATTTCTCCAAAAATTTACAACAAGCCACAAAAATATGCCCAAAAAACATGGCTTTGATAATAATTAGTCAAAGCAGCTATGCCAAGCTTAATATTAGAAATAAAACCAATACACCACTCCACACTGATGCTAGCCAAGTCATAGAGCTTCAAATAATAGTTGAAGCCCCAGGGAAAAACAAGCCCCAAAAATCCTATCAAGAGAGCCGCAATGCTATCACCAAATAATCAAGCTTCATATAAATGTTCCACAAAAATTTCCTCACTTGCCACACCAAAAACCACCTATAATAACTGTTAGCCACAATCAGCATTCCATCATGAATGTTTATATGAAACAAGCCACACAAAACTATGATCAGCATAGTGATAAAAATATAACGAAAAATGCATTCCATCATGAAGCTGGCCAATGTGAAGCTATAAAGCTTCAAAAGATTTCTCACGAAAAAAAAATCCACATATAACCATTCATAAAATTGTCTGTGATACCACCAAATATATCAATGAAGCAAAAGTAAGGTTTTTGGGTAGTGTCAAAGAGATTTCCAATAGACCATGCTGAAATGTCATAAGTCTTAAGCCTCCAATTGCCAAAAAGATTCAAAAAAATAACATCAGAGGTTTTAGGGATGTAAGATGTGTTGCTAGATGCATAAGGCCACAACGAGAAAATTTCAGGAAAAATTGCAAGCAGCTTGAAATGTTATCAGATAAAAGAACTGCTCATTTATGATAACCAAGAAAGAAATTCCTACCATTAAAGCATTTATTAAACAAAAATACTGACCCATTAAGCCAAAAGCCTTCATCAAAATTCTGTCAGTGAAATTAAAAATCATTGCTCAAGCTTTATCGCACTCCTGAATATGCAGCCAAAAAAATAAACCACTGCAATCTCCATTCAGGCTAAATTTAAAAATGTAACCAAGAAACTCATTTTGCATAGTATACTTTATAAAAATAACAGATGATTTAATGTTTGAAAATAGCCTCTTGATAGGCCCAAAATCAAGAAACCAACTGCCATAACAAAGAAGGAATAAGCAGTAAAACTGCTCAATCATAGAGCAACAAGATCTGCCAATAAAAGTCTGAAACCAAGCATCTCTCTCCCAAAATATAGTAAGAAGAAATAAATAGCCATTATGCTTAAAACTCCAAAAAGGAAGGCCAATAATATGCTTGGAACCCATCTCCAACAAAAGCATGAAAGGACAATCCATATAAGCCAAAGTCAGACCAATAAAATACAAAAATATTCCAAATGAGGGAGGCAGCGCCTAAAAAACAATCAAATCCAAATCATTTTTAATAAGTTTAAGCAAGGATGGGGGAGGAGCATTTCCAATAAAAGCATTTTGCACCCTCCATTTGGCCAGCCAATCCACAGATTGATTCCCTTCTCTATAAGTAAATGAGAATAATATATTAAGAAGATGTCTTTCAATAGTAACCCCGGTTCTCTTCATCAAAGCTAAGATATACCAAGGAGGTTGAAACTTAGCAATAAGAATGTTAAAAAGGATTTCATAATTAGTTTCCACCACAATGCCATTTAACTTTAAAGAGGTAACCGTATGAAGATCATCAACCACGACAGAGGTCTCAACCTCAAGTGAGGAGTTAGCAATATAAGGTCAAGCAAGGAAAGCTATACATCTTCTAGATACATCTCTAATAATCCCACCCATACCCGTATATGCATTAGAAAAACTCCCATCAACGTTAACCTTAAACCAACCATTGGGAGGGGGTGGTGCCCATTTAATCAAAATGGATTTCCTACCCTTAGCCATGAAGGAGTGGCATCCTATCCAAAGAAGGATTTCCAAGCCTTTTTGAAATAAGCAACCGCTAAAATGCAAGTGGTAGATGGGGAGTGACCAATATCTTCATATTTATGACTGTTGCTTGCCATCCAAATAAACCATAAGACAATAACAAGAAAACAAAAAAGCTTGTTGAAAGAGGGTTCAAAACCCTATATATATATATATTATGCTAAAATATTTAACTTATTAAAAATTCAATTTTAGGGGGGGGATGAAAAATTTTCTAAGAACTTGAAGTTTATTTGTTCTCAAATGTGCTACAAATAAATGTGATTTTGATTTGAAAAAAAACATGATTATGTATATGAAGTTATATTAGGGAAGTAAATGTTTGAATATAGAAATGAGTAAGAGAATTTAGTTAAAACTTATAGTAATGAATAAAAAATTAAAGTTAACAATTTTCGGTGTGGAGTTGATAAATATTGTGTAACTATCTTTAGTGGGAGAAATTGTATTTTTGAAAAATGTAGAAGGGGTAAAACTTTTATTTTCATTACTTAAATTTCTTTTATTAAAAATAATTTTCGAAACTATTGTTATATTTTTAAGTAAAAAATTTATATTAGAACTTTTATTTAAGAAAGGAGGAGTGGAATTCAAAATCATTAAAGGCCTATCCAGATATAGTAATCCTTAGTAAAAAAAAATTGAAAAAGAGAGGAGAAGCTTGAGGATTAGTGCCTAATCAAATATTGGTTACACATCTAATCTTTTTAAAGTATAAAACTTAAGAAACTCTTAAGCTTAAGGATATTGGATAGTAAGTATAATTATTCTTAATGAAAATTTTTAAGTAGAGAAGATAGAATCCCTAAACTCAATATTTGAAGAATTTATATTATTTTTTAACTAGATAAGAACTCATATTTTCAAACTTTTTTACATTAAAAATTTCTAAACTCTAATTTGGCCTCATATACTAATGTTTTTTTCTAAATTAGAATACTATATTTCTATATCAAAATTTTAGAATATCCTAAAGAAACTCATTTACATAATCTACTTTTTTTTATTTTAAAGATTAGAGTGTCACTTGAGGACAAGAAATATTTTAAGTTGGGGGGATTTTCATACACCTAAAATATATAGTCTTTACGTAAACATTTTTATACTTATTTTTGAGATATTGTCCTTTAATGAAATGTATTTGTGTTTTTTTCTTTTAGGTACAATCAAATGGATGAAAAATGGTGAAAGGACTGAAAAAGGATCAAATTTGGAGCAAAATGAAGAAGATTTGAAAATGAATTGAGGCGCCAAAGCGCTAAGGACTGGCGCTTATGTGCCAGTGAAATAGAGAGAGCCATGCTTGAGCACCAAGTACCTCACGCTTAACTACCAAAAGTAGTTACTTGATGACTCAATTAATTTGGATGATTTTCTTAAGAGGTGTTTGAAGTAACCCTTGGTGAAAACATGGGAAATAGTTAATGGACATGAAACATCATTCCATTGGCTTTCAAAAGGAAGAAACTTCTAGAAGATTTATGTTGACCTCACTTTTGGTTGAGGTTTAGTTTTTCCTCTTTAGTAGCTTAAGGTCTAGCCATAGGACTTTCCTATTGACTATTCTTAGAAAACTAGAAAAGGCACCCTCACCACTAGAAATTCCAAACTCTTCTCTACTCAACTTGAAGTTCCACATGTTGGTCTTAACCTCTAAATACTTAGTAGGTGGGGTCACTATGGGGAAACTCAAGATGAGTCACCCTTAGGACTTTTGGACCTTAGGGTTAACCCTGGGTGTTGATATGGAGCTAAGGCACTCACTACACTTATCTACATTCACAATCACTCACAACTCTAAACTCAAATTTCTAGCCTAAAATGCTTGATCTTTTTGGGATACTCAAGCAGTGGTCCCCTAAACCTACCAGTCATAGGGCTAAGGTTTGGCTAAGACCACTATGTAGAGAACAAAAAATGGGATTTTCATTGGTCCATGGCTTGTTGATGATGGTTGGTACCTCAAATCTGCCAAAATACCCATCTTGGCATTTTACCCATAAACACTCCTAAATTACCAAAATATCCCTCCATAATCCAAAATCCCAAAAATTCCAAAAATTCCTAGAAAATTTCAATAAATCCCAAATATTCTCAATTACATTTCTCTAAACTACCACATGACCCAATTTGGCCAATTTGACCATCTTTATCAAAAATCCCCAAATTTGCCTTTAAAGACCCAAATTTCCCCAAATTCAACTCAAATGTTCCTCAATTTGATCTCAATTGACCACAATTCCAATCCTAAACTCAAATACGCTTTTGATATGACCAAAATAAACTAAATTCAAGCTCAATTGGTCCATGATTTTAGCCCAATTTTGATTTGGGTCAATTTTGACCATATGACCTAATCTCACCAAATTGAACCCATAGCCTAGTCAATTGGCCCCAATTAATGCTGAAAAATAGTTATAACATTCTTATACATAACAATCAATCATAAATTGGCCTTAGTGAAGTCTCAAATCCATTTGGTTTTGGCCTAAATCCAAAATTTCCAAATTTAGCCCCAAATTGGCTAAGTCCCCAAATTTCACCCAATTGATTGTCTTAACCCCCAAATTGGAATCCAATTCATGTTGAAGACTCTTCATAGGGTCCCCATTGATCATTTACAATAATTAATTTGGACTTAGCCCAAGTATAACCCAAGATAGACCCAAGCCTAGCCCAACATGACCAAATTGACTAAAATTCAAAATTCCCTCACATTGACCCTTCAATTGAGCTCAAAACCACTTCCATCCTTCACCAAAGTTATTCCTTATGATCATCTACATAAAATACAACATTTATTTGGGAAAATTGACATGGCTAACCTAGCCCAAACCCAAGTTTTGGTCATTTGCACCCACTTGGACCTAGGAACTAAATGTGACCTAACCACCCTAAAGTCACCAAATTAACTCCATCACATCCATTAGTTGGACTTGGTGACCAGTACAAACACCATGAAACCACCTAAATCAAGCCATGGACCAAATGTCCCCCAAATCAAGGGATATTATTTTCAAAAATGCATGTGCTTAAGATATCCTTACCAAAATGAGGTATTATTGCACTAAATTACTGTGACATATTCCCCTAGGTTCCCTGAGCTCCTAGCCACCTCCCTCTGGCCGGCCGGCCAGCCTAGTGGCCGAAAAAGCTCAAAATCAAGAGACACCCCCATGGAGCTTCACCCAAATCAAACCTAGAGGCCAGCTCATCCAAATCAAATTATAGAGCTCCTCTACCCTCCACCATCACATTACACCTTCTAATTGGCCATGACAGCCACCATAACCCATTTTTATAAAAGGCCACCTCCATGGCCGTTAAACTAAGTGATGAAATTTCCTTAGTGAGACCTCTCTAAGCTTCACACAGAGCTTCCCTAAGATATCTTCAGTGCATTCCAACCATTTTCCCTCACCAATTCCCATTGTCGGAGCTCAATTTTGAGCTTAAAACCTTGCCGGAAAGCAGGATAGAACCCAATACACCTCCACAGTCCACTTAAACTCAAATTAACTCTACCCACACCTTCACAATAGTGAAAGAACTCAGAGCCCCATAAAATCCCCCTTCCACAGAGCCTCTACCATAGCTCTAGACCAACACCCAAATCTGGACGTGATTGAATTCATACCTAGGCCTTACACCAAGACCAGGGACTCAATCCCTAGCCTCTTTGGATCATAAAGAACATGCCAAGACCCTCTGATTGAAGCTTCACTTCTCAGAGCAAAGGTATAAAACCACACATCATCCCGAGCTTATTTCAATTTTCCATTTAATTAGACTTAATTTAATTGCATGATTACAGTATGGATGTGTTCGTCTCACTTAGACGAGTTCATAGGATCAAAGCGAAGTGATTTGGTTGAGTCTAGACTGAGATCTTAGGGTTTTAGTGTGGATGGTCACGGGATCATTCTATTGGGGACGATGATGGGGAGTCGTTTGATCAAACGTGTATCAGATGGACGGAGGAGATCGAGCCGGATGATGCTTCGGGACATAAACAGTGGGCTGAGTCTGCAGCTACGTGGACGACGATGTCCAACCAGAGCGCGCCATGCATGCCTTCGGAGCCGTCGTAGGTTGAGGTTGCACGCACTGTTTAAATAGAAAAATAGGGCTTTTCTATTTATTTAAATACCCCTAACTTAGAAAATCATAACATTTTGTAGAAAAATCACAAAAATAAAATAAATATACCCTCTTACTCAGTGAACAAAGGAGAATAATGTGGAATAAATTTCAAGTCCATTTGATGCATAAAATATTTTTAATTAATTAAACACTATTTGGGATCATTTAATTCACCATGCATATTGATACATCACCTTGACTTGAAATTTTGGCATATTGTAGCCTCTGTCAAGGGAAACATTCTCTGATTTTTCCAAAGTTAGAGGAGGTTCGTATATAGAGATCCATATTTTTCAAGATCTTACATATTATTTCCTTAAAATAATCATGAAAATTAGTATTGATTAGAAAATTCTAAGAAAATTTTGGAAGGTCCACTATGACTAGAGGAGCTTCTGGAAATAATTCCATGGGTCAAGTCATTTAAAATGCACTTAAATTTTAAAAACACTAAATCACTAAAATAATTAATTTTAGAAAATATAAACATTTAAATGAGTTTATTTTTTATCTCCACTGTGGTTTATGATCTAGAGAACTCATTATAAAAAGTTCAAAATATTTTGAGTTCATTTGATAACTTAAGTTGATTTTTAAAGTTAAATATGTTTTTTGGCATTTAAATGATTTTTTAAAAATCAAAATATAACTCAAAAAATTATGAAACTTAGTGTCTTGAGTTCTCTGTTATTAGGAGTATTTTATAAAAAATAAAATGGTATTTAAAATAAAAGCTTCATTTTTAGCCTATTTTTAAATATTTAAAATAATTAAAAATTCATAAAAAAACACAAAAATAATAAAATTCATGGAAATGTTCTAAATTGCTTCCTAATCACTTAGGAACAATTAAAATATTTTTCCTGATTTTCTAAATGAAGATATTGAATTTCAAAGCTTAAAAATAATTTTTAAAGGATAAAAATAAGTTTTTCACTAAAATAATTCCAATAAATAAAAAAAATGAGAAAAATATGAAATTTTCTCTTTTGGGTTCTCTAACCTCAGAGAGATTTTTCAAAAATACAAAACTTAATTTTCATCATTTAAAATATTTTTATTTTATTAAATAAACTAGAAATTAAAATAATTTTGATAAATCACAGAGAATTCAAAAAATCATGAAATTTGGTCCAAAGGCTTCTCTGGTCTAGGTCTACCTCTAGTAAAAATTTCAAAGGATTAGACTTTACCTTGGTCAAGTTGGACTTTCTTTGAAAATGTCTCTTTTTGCATGAAAATAATTATATAAAATAAATTAAATTCTAAAAAATTACATTTTCTCCTCTGATGTCTTAATTGACCCATGAATAAGGTAGGATAAAAATTTCAAAGTCATTTGAATTGAATTTGACAAATTATGAAGTGTTAGAACCTTAGGGGCAAATGTGTAATTCTTGAAATTTAGCCTTAATTAACATTTAGGCTTAAGTCAAGGAGGGAAATGGGTAACCTCTGATCTTAATCAATTTATTTGATGCTTGAAACAAAAGGGGTTAATTGGTAGAAACCAATCTCACTTTCCTCATTAAAAAGATAAGTTAATAAATTTCTAAATCAATAAAAATTTGGAAGTTTATTAAAATTAAATGATCCTAGACTTAGGGGTATGAATTTTGAAGTCAATAATTAATCAATTTAATACCCTATCTTGACTTTCAAATAAAATCCAAATCACGAATCATGACCACTTAAAGCTTAACCTTTTCAAAACTAGTTAAGACACTCACCTAGGTCTTAAGGGCTTAGTAGTGACTTAGGCCAAATCAAAAGTGACTAAATGAGGATTAGAGAAATAAACATAACATAATCAAACATCCTTGAAACACCACTAAGCCCAATTAGGGTTAAAATTTGGCTATGTCTTCACCCACATAATTCTTAAATTGAATCACAAGTGATAATTACCTTATTCTTAGGAATAATTGAGACATCAATGTTCACTGAGTAATAAGGGTATTTACAGGATGACTTATTAAGCAACATAATAAGTTTAAAAGAACTAGGGATTTTCCACCAGGCAGCGAGAGAGCAGTACAAACCTATTTCTTTCTCTAGATCTGTTAGATGTCTTGAAAACTTTCTAAACTTAATATGTTTTGCTTGACAAAATCATCCTTAATTAAAAGGACCAACCAAAATTTGACATAAGGTTAGGAAAACCACTAGAAATTTACTTTTCCTGCTCTCTATAAACTGCCTTAACATGCATTTTTAAGTTTCAGGTGGTGGAACGAGAAGACTCGCCAGGTACGCTTTTACAGTTTGCAGCGTTGTCCTTCTTGTATTTTTATATTATAATTTTGTGCTTATACAAATTTGCATGGAAAACTAAAACTATTAGGATAGCCACAAAACCAAAACCAAAACCAAAACCAAAA
>NEWO01000053.1:2194400-2240078 GCA_003013225.1 Phalaenopsis aphrodite
CAAAATATAAAACAACTCAAAATTTAATCACAAACATCACACAAAACTACAACTTCAACTAAATTAAGACATCTCTATCGGATGATCGGGAATCCGTCGGAGGAGGTAACCTACAGTTGCTAACGAGGCTTCCCACGGTTTAAATGAAATTATGGAACTCATTAAGTTGAGTTTAGTAAGTTCGTTTGGACTAAGTGAATCTAATAGAAAATAGTGGTGCCAGAATGAGGGAATCGTAGGATCCTAACCGGTGTCGCTCTAATCAACTTTAATATGCCCACTATAAAATTTAAAGAACTCCAACCATAGGGCCACCTGATTTGATATTATAACTTGACACACTAGAAAACTTAAACTCATCGCGGCAGGGGCTTGGAGCTAGCATGGTGGGCAGTACGACCATCTTCAACAACAAAACCTGTCTTCCCCAGCTAAACCAATCTTCCTTCCTTAGACATAAACAATAAAGTCATAGGAATTTAAGGTTGCTTGCTTATGCACGTAAACCCTTACCTTATCTTTAGGCCTTTGTATAACCCTATTATATAATATAAGCCCTAACCCATCTTAGGATTCCGAGGTTGTCGTTTCTCACGACCTAAATCCTCACATCTTACAGGCTTTTTTTGTGATCATTTCACACTAATGTAAGCCCTAAATAATAAGATTGGCAGGATGAAACACCTAAATATTTCTCCTCAAAACTGAAGCCTAACATTAGGATAGCTTGGGAAGTCACCGAAGTTCGCCTCTGGATCCCTGACATCCCCTAGTTCTTCCTCCTTTGGATTCTACAATAAAATATCCCATATTTGAACCAATCCCCTTTCACACCTCTACGTTCGATCTCATTGAAGAGTCATACCCTTTGAAATTCCTTGAAGATAATATTTCCTGATTTGTATCGAGAGTCTTCTTAGGTGACTTTGGTAATTTAAGATGTAATTAACTATAGGGGCTTGCCCTTATAAGAAGCATTTCCGAACCTAGCTTAATATAAACCCTATTTAATCCTTTATATTAAATAGGGGAAACTTGTCGGCAAATACAACAGTTTTGCAGACCAGACGGACGTCATACTTTCTTTAGTTTATTTGATTGAGCCTCATCCTCAAGTCTTGTGTTTATCTTTCGGGATAGATACAAAATTTGAGGTACAATGCTCTTTCATTTTAAACTATGAAAAATATGGGGTCATTTTGATTTCATACTTTTCTAAACTTCAATGTCCTTCCGAAGCGGGCAACGAGATTTCAGTTCCGGCGGCCGACAGCTTCTTACGGGCAACTCCCCTCCAACAAAAAATAGCGCCGACAATTTATTGAATGTGGACTCATTTTGAAGAGACACCATGACACCTTTTGGAACATTATAAAAGAAGACTTGGATTGAAGAGGAATAGAGCCATCATCCAACAATCCACAAGAATCCATCCAGAGCTAACCACCACACACTGCCACCACTGCCCATCGTCACCACTGCCGCCACTTCTCTTTTTATTTTAATTTTTAGTTTATTTTTTAAGTGAAGGAAGAGATTCAAAGGAACTTCAAGACTTTGGTGAAGAAGATTTGAGATAAGTTTTTTATATTTGTGATTACAATTGGTTTTAATTTAGACTTTTTGTTTGTGTGCATGATTTCTACATTTAAATTTAAGTGTTGTTGTGTTTTCTCCATGAATTTTGAGTAGTTATCTTTATCTTTTTCCTTAAAATGATAAGTGATTAAGTATTGGATGGAAGTTGTGTGAAGTATTAGTTTTTAATATTGGAAGAAGTTGTTATGATTTTAAACTTTGTACTTCATTTAGTTATTGATTTGGCCAATTAAGATGTTAATACCTGTTGTGAGAACATGTAATATCCGAGATGGTATCGTCCAGTCAAAAAATGATAAAAATCACATGAGATTCTATGGATGAGAATGAAATTCATGTTATTGAGTGCAAATAAATAGGTAAATAAACTTTGAAGGGTGTAGAATTAGAGGAATTTAGAGTGACAGACTAAAGCCCCCAATTTGATTTATAGTTTTAGGTTTTGATACGACATGTTAGCCCCCAGATGGAGGGAGAATAGGGAACTCTAAAGTGAGAGCTAGTATCTTCCTTACCTAACCTGTCTTCAAGACCATTCAAACTATAAATTAGCCAATGTTCTTTATAGCATCTCTAGTAAGGATAAAAAATATTATTGCTCCTATTTGCACAACACAACTTGAATACTTCCACAACAGAATTTCTATACTTGTTACTGATTCATGATAAGGAAAAAGAAATTTTATTTATATTATTTTCATCTTACAAATATCTAGTTAAGTTAGTTAGTTGCTTTATATTCAATTATCAAAAATTACAAAAAGAATCAAACTTATTTTCCTATTATAGTGTCTAGAGTTTAAGTAAGAATATTTTGCTAAGTAGAATTTGTTATCTAATTTCTCCTGTATTGTAGTTGCATATTATAGCTTTCCCTATTGGTTTGATATTCAGAGCTTAATCAAAAAGTCCTATATTACTTGATAACGATGCGTATACTTGCGTAGTATCCCATATTTAAATATAATAATTGTATTCTTATTTGTTTCAAAGTTAAGTTTGTGCCTAGCTGTTGCTTGGGGTCAATTTTTTGGCTGTCGTTGCAAATTAAGAATTATAAGTAAGGAAAAATTAATAATATAATCACATACATCACATTAACATATATAAAGGGGACATGACGATCCCAAAAGAATATTTGAAAAGAACCTGAAAGAGGTTCTATCAATATAATTTCGATTGATCTGTTTGTTCCAACTGACAACTGACAATTAATGAAATGCTTATGATTACTATTGTTTTTTAAAGGGGATATTAGCAGGATTAGTGCTAGTCTGTCTTATCCCTCACACTACATTAAAGAAAAGAAAAATTGTAGTTGTTCAAGATTCTTCGGTGTTCTATTTTTTTTCCATGCGTGCAACAAATTACTTCACGTTAAATGAAAAGGAAAGTTTTTGGTAAAGAGTAATCAACTGACTCAGAGGCTTAAAAGCAGAAGGTGCAAATTGAAGTTTTAGTATTATGATGACTTCAGAGGAGAATGAAACTAATGCCCTGATAACTGAGTCATCCACTTTAAAGAATTCAGACTGGTTCGTATGTTGATTTCGAAAAAAAATAGTGTGGTTGAAATATGAGTAATTGACTCGGGATATCACGAGCCTTTTAATTTCTTGTCACATGATAGAGTCCTGACTTTCAAACGAGTTATAATATCCCAGAATTTGTCTTAAGAAATATTTGAGGATTATTAGTCAGGGGAGTTAATACATTCAAATCATTAAAATATGATATACCAGATATAGTAATTCCCAGAAAACAACATAAGAAAAAAAATGCTCTTTGGGAAGAAGCTTGAGGTGGACGTATAAAAAAAATTGGTGTATGAATCCTCCCTTAATTAATAAAACTTGAAAACCTTTCAATATTATATTCAAGAAAAAGTTCAACGATCTTGAGTCTTTTTGTTGGTTATTAGTTAGCACAGAAATTTCTCTAGGAAATGAAAAATGTTTTAATCATATGAGCAGAAATTCTGAAACCTGTTTAGGTATAGGAGGAAAGAATTAAATAAATGATGATGATATTAGCAATTAATGGAAATTCAACCGTGAAGTCATGTCCTTCAGTTCCTAGTAAATACAACTCCAATGCCAACTCGAAGAATTTCAGAGCGACTCCTCAAAGACAACTTGAACATTACTTACAAATCAATGTCAAAGCAAATTACAACAACTACAAACAAAGCTACAAAGTTGTGGCCTTTTTAGCTATGGTGCCCATATAAATAACGCATCTTTATGTGCACTTGAAAGAATATAATTCCAATAGTACCTTAAGGAATGGGTTTTTTTCTACACTTGTCATTAGTTAGTGGACAATACTTCAAGAAGTACTATGCCTTGTGATGTTTCAGAGACAAATACTTGTTCTTAAAAGCTCAGCGTTGTGCTTTTCTAAAACTAGGTCCAAATCCTAATAAAATGAAAAGAAAAGGATAATTCAAAAAAAGAAAAACTCATAAAATAACCACAACAAACAAAACTTAACTGCGGAACTCGACATCCCAAATCTTTCCTCGCCACTGTAAATCTTTGCAAATTTCCCAAAAATTTGAAACACTATATTTTAGAGGAAAAGGAATCATATATCTTATTCTGCATTACTTTAGGTCCTCCTTCCTATTGCAATGGTTTAAATTAAACTTTAGAGGAAAATGATTCATATACATGATTCCGCATTGCTTTAGGACCTCCTTCTTGTCGCAATGCTTCAAATAAAACTTTAGAGGGTGAGGACCGTGACTTCTGGTACCACATTTTAGGATATCCTCCTATCACAATGGTTCAAATCAAACTTTAGAGGTTGAGGGTCACGTCATCCGATACCACAATGCTTCAGGATCTCCTGCTTTAGTAATGGTTCAAATCAAATTGTAGAGGTTGAGGATCGCAACATCCGATAGCACATTACTTTAGGATTCCTTCCTATAGTAATGATTCAAATTAAATTTTAGAGGTTGAGGATCACGACATCCAATACCGCATTGCTTTAGGATCTTCTCCTATCGTAATGGTTCAAATCAAATTCTAGAGGTTGAGGATTTTACATTCAATTCCGCGTTGCTTTAGGAGCTCCTCCTATCACAATCTTTCAAATCAAATTCTAGAGGCTGAGGATTTTACATCAATTCCGTGTTGCTTTAGGAGCTCCTCCTATCGCAATCTTTCAAATCAAATTTTAGAGTATAAGGATGTTATATCTGATTTCACATTGCTTTAGGAGCCCCTCCTATCACAATCTTTCAAATCAAATTCTAGAGGATGAGGATGTTACATCTGATTTTGCGTTGCTTTAGGAGCCCCTCATATTGCAATCTTTCAAAATCAAATTCTAGAGGTTAAGGATTTTACATCCAATTTCGTGTTGTTTAGGAGCTTCTCATATCGCAATCTTTCAAATCAAATTTTAGAGGCTGAGGATGTTACATCTGATTCCACTTTTCTTTAGAAGCCCCTCCTATATCTTTCAAATCAAATTTTAGAGGATGAGGATGTTACATCTGATTTTGCATTGCTTTAGAAGCCCCTCCTATTGCAATCTTTCAAATTAAATTCTAGAGGTTGAGGATTTACTTTTAATTTCGCGTTGCTTTAGGAGCTCCTCCTATCACAATCTTTCAAATCAAATTTTAGAGGACGAGGATGTTACATCTGATTCCATGTTGCTTTAGAATCCTCTCCTATCGCAAACTTTCAAATTAAATTCTAAAGATTGAGGGAATAAGCTCTTCGATTAAATCAAGACTTCCTATCTTTGAGATCAGTGTAAGACCCCCTTAAATGGTATGAGAATTCTGATTCTCATTCTAGGGCTGGTACCTAAATTCCAATTCCCATTCTAGGATCAGTATCTAAATTTTGATTCCTTTCTATTACCTCTTGGGTTGGATGTGAGTCCTTGTGCTTTACTTCCTAATGTAGTGATATGTTTTTGATCAGCTCTTGAGTTGGATGTGAGTCCTTATGCTTTCTTTCTCAATCTGATCTTTCTGCTACCTCTTGGGTTTGATGTGAGTCCTTGTCCCAATGTAGTGATATTTTTTTAATCAGTTCTTAAGTTGGATGTGAGTCATTGTGCTTTCCTTCTCAATCTGATCTTTCTGCTACCTCTTGGGTTGGATGTGAGTCCTTGTGCTTTCCTTCCCAACGTAGTGATATTTTTTCAATCAGCCCTTGAGTTGGATGTGAGTCCTTGTGTTTTCCTTCTCAATCTGATTTTTCTGGTACCTCTTGGGTTGGTTGTGAGTCATTGTGCCTTCCTTCTCAATTTGGTCCTTCTGTCACCTCTTAAGTTGGATGTAGTTCTTGAGCTTTCCTTCCTAATGTGACACCTTCTTTAAGATCAGTGTGAGACCCCCTTAAATGGTATGAGACTTCCAATTCTCTCCTATGCAATCACAGCGTTTGGGATAGGCCTTGTCCTACTCCTTCTCAGCACTTTTGGTACCTTTTAAGTTGGATGTGAGTCCTTGTGCATTCCATCTCAATTTGATCACTTCACGTACTTCTATTATCCAAAATTAATTTTCATTAAATTAAAAATTGAAATTAAAGTTAAAACATTAAAGTTTGAAATCGAATCGAGTCTTCCTCGCGATTGTCAGTTTCCCTGTGGCTATCTTCATAAATCTATTGCGTAGCCCTTCACTTGGGACAACGAGCAAAAATTACTCTGTAAATTTCAAATTCACTCTTGAAATTGATATTCTGAAGGTACACCCGCCAATCCCTAGAGAAAGTCTCTGCATACTCCCTAGCATAAGCCTTCTCCACATTTTCTCTCTTTACTGCTCAGATTTTGTCAGCTTAAGCAGTTGTGTTGGTTTGTTGATCTTGTAGGTCAACGCCAATACGTGCAGTGTGCTGCCCAACACACCACACCTATTGGGGGACCGTTTGTTGACCTCACTTTTAGTTGAGGTTTAGTTTCTTCTTTAGAAGCCTAGGATCTAGCCATAGGACTTTTTTGTTGACTATGCCTAGGGGACTAGTGATGGTACCCTCACGAGTAGAAATTCTAAACTCTTTCTTTGCTCATCTTGAAGTTCCACATGTTGGTTCTAACTTCTAGCACTTAGTAGGTGAGGCCAATATGGGGGAGCTTGAGAGGAGTCCCCATAGAACTGTTTGGCCTTAAGGTTAACCCTGGGTTGTGTGGCCTTGGTCAGTCTTGCACAAACACACTTTCTCTCAAACTCACAACCTCATCCTTTGCCAAATATTCTTAGTTGATCCCCTAATCTATTGGAAACTCATGTGGATGGTCCCCAAAGCCATTAGCTCTCGGCTAGGGTTTGGTTAAGACCAGCATATAGAGGATCCAGAATGGGAGTTCCCTTGGTCCTGTGGCTCAAATAGGGTGATTTTATATTCAACATCCTCAATCAATCCCAATTTTACCAAAATTCCAAGTTTGACCATCCTTGGCCCCAAACTTCACCAAATTACCAAAATTCCCCAAAGGTTCAAAAATCTCAAAAACTCCCAAAATCTCCAAAAATCACTCCAAATATCCCCAAAATCAGTTTGAACCACTCAATTGGGCCCAATTTGACCAAATTGACCCATTTTGACAAAAATCCCCAATTTGCCCTTAAAGGCCTAAATTCCCCAATTCATCCCTAATTTCCACAAAATTGACTTCAATCTCCCCCAATTTTAATTCCAAACTCAAATTTATCATCCCCAATCCCAATTCAAACCAAATTTAAGCCCAATTAAACCCAATTTCAATACTGATTTCAAGCTCAATCCAAAATTCCCAATGTTAGCCATACCCTTAAATTCCCCAAATTGAACTTCATGATCAAATCAATTTCTGCAAATTTGGATTCCAAACTCTTCATAACATTTCCCTAAATCAGTTTAAACACTCAATTGATCCAAATTTGAATTCAAAGCTCACCTAAATCCAACTTGAACCAAAATCCCCAAATTGGCACTTAAGCCAAAATCCTACCAAATTGAACCCCATAACTCCAAAATTTCCACCCAATTGATATAAAAAATTCTTCATGACAATCTTTTAGATCAAATTGAACAATCAATATAACCTTATCCAAACCATAGCCCAATTCAAACCAAAGTCTAACCCAAATTCCCAAAATTGACCAAAAGCTCAAATTCCACCAAATTGACCTTCTAAATCAATTCAAAATCACTCAATTACCTTTCTAAACTCCTCATGACAACTATCCAAGATAATTTGATCAATCAATTGAGCCAAATTCAAAGTGTAGCCAAACTTAAACTCAAATCCAAGCTCATGGCATGATTTTGAACCCAAGACACGCATGTAACCAAACTTAGCTAAATTGATCGAACCATAGCCACCGCAGCCAACATTTGGAACCTAGAGATCAGGCTAGACCCACCAAGCCTACCCTACATGAGTCATGAACCAAAGGTCCCTTGATTTATGGGATCTATTCCCATATTTGTCTAAACCCAAATATAATTGCCATCACACCTTAACCATTAACCATCAGCCCTGGTCTGTTCGGCCGGCCTACTGGCTGAAAAGCACCAAAATTGAGAGCCACCCCCAAGCTTAAACTTTAAATTTTAACTCCATGAGTTGGCTCATTCTAATTGGTCACTTCTGTCACTCAGCCCTCCACCTAAGCCACTCCTTGCACCCATTGGCCAGCCAACCTATCCTTTTCCCTCTATTTATACCCCACCTTCCATGGCCAAGCAAGGGAGACCATCCAACTTCCTGAGGAGACTCTGCCAAAATCTTTCCAGAGCCTCTTCAAACCTCCCTAAGCTCAAGCCAACCATCTTCCAGCCGTCCTCCTCACTTTCTGAGCTCAACTTCATAGCCCAATTCCAGGGCATTTAATGTCATTCCACCTAACATCACCAAACACCACCAAACTCCAAACTAAAGTGCCCTTAAGCTTCACCATAGCTTAAGAAAAAGTTCTCCACTTAAACCCCATCACTTTGAGCCCCCTAGCTCACTATTTAATCAAGGCTGCACCACTTGTTGGTCGAACTCCTACCCAGACCCCATATCAGAGCAAGGTGACATATTCGGAAGGTTTGCCATACTCCACTAAAGCTTCCACATGGACCCAATCGAGGCCTCACCTCTGAGGCAAAGGTATAGCTCACTAACCCTAATTTTTAGCTCGGTTTCACCAATTGTGAAAGAAAATTTTATTTCATAGCATTGTAACCATATGGATGTGTTCGTATCGAGTAGATGAAGGTGTAGGAACAAACTACATTCAATTTGGTTGAGTATCAAGTGAGATCTTAGGTCGAATGATTCTAGGGTTAGGTTAATCGGGGACGATGAACGGATGTCGTCCATTCGCACGTGTATTGATCCAACGGCTTAGGAGGCGTCAGACGAGTGAACAAAATGATACAGCAAGCCAAGTCAGATGGTGACACCAAATCAAAGGATGCCATGTGCAAAGTTCGGAGCGTCGTAGGATTGTGTGGCTGCTAACTTTGTTAAATAGAAAATTAAGGATTTCTTGTGTATTTTTAATTTCAAATCTTAAAAAATCCATAACTTGGTGTAGAAAATTCATAAAAATAAAATAAAAATACCCTCTTGCTCAGTAAATAGAGGAGATTAATATGGAAAAAAATAAAAATTATTTGGTGTGTCTATAATTTTTAATTAATTAAATAGCCTCTATGATGTTTTAATTTTAATTAAGTATATAATAATCATCATGGCTTAGGATTTTAGGGGTTTATTCATCATGATAGCAGGGATTTTTTGTGATTTTTTCCAAAGTCAGAAAACATCTCTACACATGTAACCCTAATTTCTAAGTTTAGATGATTATTTTGCTTAAAATAAATATTTAAATTAAAATATAAACCACAAAATTATGGGACTTATTTTGGAAGGTTCCCTATGGTTTGAGGATTTCTAGAAAAAAATATAAATTAAATTTTAATATTTGTATAAATTACTTTATATGAATAAACCTTGAAAATTCATAAAAAATTAAAAAATTAATATATTTAAAAAATTGAAAAAAATGATTCCACGCTGTAAATAACACTTATTTTACTTCACTGTAAAAAAATTGAAATTTATTTGATTAATTTAAGAAAGTGTTTGAAGAAAAATTAAGGCAAGAAGAATTTTGTAAGAATGAGAATGAAATAAAAGAAGATAAATTTGTTTATATTCAGGACAAATTTGAAACTTTAGATTTGTTGGAAACTGATAATAAAAATCTGATTCCTTCAAGTATTAAACTACCTGAACTTGAGCTAAAAGTATTACCTACCCATTTAAAATATGTGTTTTTAGGAGATACATCTACATTGCATGTTATTATATCTTCTGAGTTAACTGAAATTCAAGAACAAAAATTAATAGAAATGTTGAAAAGATAAAAAAAAGCTTTTGGATGAACTTTAGCTGATATTAAAAGAATTAATCCTTCAATTTGTAGGCACATAATTCTATTAGATGATCAATATGAACCTAAAGCTGATCCTCACAGAAGATTAAACCCAATAATGAAAGAAGTTATAAAAAAATCTTAAAATGGTTAGATGCTGGAATTATATATCATATTTCAGACAGTTCTTGTGTGAGTCCATTTCACTGTGTTCCAAAGAAAGGAGGAGTAATCGTTGAAGTAAATGAGAAAAATGAATTAATTCCAATAAGATAAGTTACTAGTTGGTGAATTTGTATAGACTATAGAAAATTAAATATGGTCATCAAGAAAGATAACTTTCCTTTACCCTTCTCGACCAAATGTTGGATAGATTGGCTGGAAACAAATATTATTGCTTTTTAGATGGATATACCGGGTATCATCAAATTTCAATTGTTCCTGAGGATCAAGAGAAAACAAAATTTACAAGCTCTTATGGAACATTTGCTTTTCGTAGAATGTCTTTTGAACTATGCAATGCACCTGCGACATTTCAAAGATGTATGATGTCAATTTTTAGTAATTTGATTGAATAAGGAATGGAAGTATTTATGGATGATTTAGTTGTATTATAGACTTCATTTGAATTATGTTTAAATAATTTAGAAAAATTTTTGGAATTATGTGAAAAAATCAACCTAGTACTAAATTGGGAAAAATGTCCATTTTTGGTTGCTGGAGGAATTGCATTTGGGCATAAATTTTTTGAAAATGGCATGGAAGTAGAGCCTACAAAAATTCAAGTTATTGAAAAATTACCACCTTCTACTACGGTTAGAAGGGTAAGAAGTTTTCTAGGACATGCTAATTTCTACAGATGTTATATATATAATTTTTCAAAAAAACTAAGCCATTATGCCAAATTTTAGAAAAAAGATACAAAATTTTATTTTAATGAGGAATGCATAAAAGCATTTGAACTGTTGAAAGAAAAATTAATCACTGCACCTATAATAGTTCCACCTGATTGGGAGAAACCATTCAAAATAATGTGTGATGCTAGTGATTATGTTATTGGAGCTGTTTTGGGACAAAAGCATAACTAAGTTTTTAAAGTAATATATTACACTAGTAAAAATCTAAATGATACTCAAATTAATTACACTAGTACTGAAAGAGAGTTATTAGCTATTGTCTATGCCTTTGATAAATTTATTATTTATGTCTTTGATAAATTTAGACCTTACTTGATTGGAACCAAATGTGTAGTGCATACAGATCATTCTGCTATCAAACACTTAATTCAAAAGAAGGATGCTAAACCAAAATTAATTAGATGGATACTTTTATTGCAAGAGTTTGATTTAATTGTAGTTGATAGAAAGAGAAATGATAATCAAATAACTTGTCATTTGTGTAGACTAGAAAAATAAATTCTAATTAATTTTGTAAATAAAATTTTAGAAAATTTCCCTGATGAGCAATTACATAATATTGATGAAATTAACATACCATAGTATGCTGATATAGTAAATTATATCGTAAGTGATGTTTTACTACCAGATATTAATAATCAACAATTAAAGAAATTTATATATGATTCAAAATTCTATTTTTGGGATGACTAATATTTATATAAACAATATAAAGATCTAATTATTAAGAGGTGTGTGTCTTATGAAGAAACTCAATAAATAATTGAAAGATTTCATGATTCTAAATTTGGAGTTCATTTTGGAATAAATAGAACTGCATATAAAATTTTGCAAGCTGGATTTTATTGGCCTACTCCTTTTAGAGATGTTAATGAATATATGAAAATAAATGATCGATGTCAACGAGTAAGAAATATTTCTAGAAGAAATGAAATGCCTCTAAATTACACATTGGAAGTTGAAATTTTTGATGTGTGGGGATTAGACTTTATGGGACCATTTATGCCTTCACTTAAAAATTTATATATATTACTTGTTGTTGATTATATGTCCAAATGGATTGAAGTTATTGTTGTACCTAAATGTGATGCTCGGAGTGTTTCTAAATTTTTAAATAAAAATATTTTAACAAGATATGAAATGCCGAGAGTAATTATTACAGATGGAGGATCCCATTTTAGGAATAAGAGAATCGAGAAATTGACTAAGAAATATGATATTATACATCTATTCTCTACTGCTTATCATCCTCAGACCAGCGGTCTAACAGAGATATCAAATCGTGAAATAAAATGAATTTTAGAAAAAGCTGTAAATCTCTATAATCTGGATTGGTCTGCTAGATTAGATACTGCATTATGGGCATACAGAACTGCTTATAAGTCTTCTATAGGAATGTTCCCTTATAGACTTATTTTTGGAAAAACATGCTACTTATCAGTAGAATTGGAGTATAAAGCGTTTCAAGCTATTAAGGAATTTAATTTTAATCTAAAAGATGCTGGCGAGAAAAGATTATTGCAACTCAATGAACTTGAGGAGATTAAAAATGAAGCATATAATAAAACAAAAATCTGTAAAGAGAAAATAAAAATATGGCATGATCGAAAGATTATTAAGAAGAAGTTTGAACCTGGGCAAGAAGTTTTATTATATAATACAAGATTGAGATTATCTCCAGGAAAACTGAAATTCAGACAGTTAGGACAATTTAAAGTGATTAAAGTCTATCATTATGGAAATGTTGTTATTAAAGATCCTAAAATTGGAAAGATATTTAAAGTTAATTGACATCGATTGAAACATTATTATGAAGAACACATGCCACAATTTAAAGAAATTTTGATGTTAAGTCATCCTGATTAAACAATGGCACGTCGGGCTGACAATGTTAATCCAAGCGCTTTGTGGGAGACAACACATATATAAATCTATATATATCTATATATTACTATTTTGTTAAGTGTTGTTAGGAAATAATAATATTCTTAAATCCTACACAATTTTGCATATCATAAATTAAGATAAATATTGGTATTGGAGAAAATTTGGAATCAAATTGAACAAAAAAAATGAAAGACGTGATTTTGGCCTCTAGCACCGACGACACCCGTCTATATGAACCATGGTGCTGATAGCGCCATCGGGAGTGTTGACGACGTCCCGAGCAATTTTGTACATTCAGTGCGAATGCGGCGGACTTTGGTGGGATTGCAGTCCTAAATAACAGCCGAGAGGTCTTTTTAAAGGCCTAAAAACTGCCTTGGACTATTAGAAACTTCCTAATTTTGAATTCCACGGCTTCCAATTCCAGAAATACTTCAAGGTATGGAGTTTTCAATAGAAGAAAGTTTATCAGTTTTGACACGTAGAGATTATACAACAAACTCATTATGAAAAAGAGACTTATAAAGGAGAGAGGCTTTGTCAATCATGGATTAAGTATCCAAGTTCACATATTGAGAAAATCATTGGACAGAGACTTTGGGAAGTTCTGTGCTACACTACCGCTACAGTTGTTGTACCAGTAGTAAAGGAATTCTATGCTAATTTACATGGAATTACCCAAGGAGTCGTCTTCATTCAAGGTAAGACTGTACCATTTAGTCCGGCTCAAATTAATGATTTGTATATGATAAAAAATGTTCCAATCTGTCATCATACAAATTTTATCCCAATGAGAGATATGATGCAAGATGTATATAACATTATGACGGATGAAAATAATGGCATTTCTTCAAATATGCAAATCTACTCCCTAGCATGAAGATTAGTAGAGTTATAAGAGAAAGTGTCATTTTAAACTATTGCATTCAAATGGAAAAGCCTATTGGTGTGGGATCGATTATTTTCAAATCTATTATGGGTATTATTATGAATGGGCCAATATATGGACTAGGGCATCCTTCCATGATTTTCTTACTTTGCAGTCAATCTCAAGCGCCATATGAAAGATGGGAGAAAGTATTATTACCTTGGGAGCCCATGATTCCTATTGATGAAAATTATATTGGGAATGAAAATAAAGCATTAGATATTATTTTGGATCATTCATCACATGCTTCAACACCATTAATGCTATAAACAATTGGGAGTTCAATAGCTTTGGAGAAGAAAATGAAGAAAATAGAAAGAAAACTTCATAGTATTATGAATGCAATAAGAAATCTTAACTACCTTTTTGATCACTTAGATTCGAGGATGAAGGGGAACTTTGATCATAATAGAACAATTGAAGCAGGACTAGTGCAGATGTTTAAGAAAAAATGGATGGATCGATGAAAATTTGACTGATTAATTACTGTACTGACCCTTCTAAAATTTCTACGTCCATTACCAATCTATGGGAGATATTAGAGGAGGAGAAAGTTCTAAAGATGAATTAGAATAATTGAAGAAGTTGGACTCTCTACTACTTTAAAGTAATTATGTTTTTAAAGTGATTGTGTGGATTTAATTTACTTTACTTTACTTTACTTTGCTTTAGAACTTTATTAACTATGATTGTGTGTATAGTTTTGTGTCAGCGTTCTAGTGTTGTGGCTTGATTTCGATGTTGAATTATAATTTAGTTTGCTTTATGTATGTGAAAGTGTGATTAGAAAAATGTATTTGTAAGAAGTGTATTTTCATATATAAAAGTTAGTTTGGTGTTATTTGTGAAAATGTTTGTTTGTGAATTATTTTAAGATGAAAATTAGTATTCAAAAAGGCTAAATAGAATTTGGAGTAAGTAAATTGAAAGAAAATTGAAAATTGTTAAATAAAAAAAATGAATTTTTGGCCATTGGCGTCGACGGCGCCCGCCTGGGCGCCGACAACGTCCTCGACCCGAAAACCACCCAAACCCCATAAAATTTGCAATTTGCATAGTAAAAAAACCTTTTTTTACCTTTTAGTCACCTTCAACCTCCGGTTTTTGCACCTAGGGCTTAATATTGCTTAGATTTGAGGCAATTTTAAGGCAAACAAAGTTCGGATTTCATCTTCTCTAGGTTAGTGCTACACTTTGAACTCAAAATTTTTTATTTTTACTAAGGATTTATCTTACATTGCTGAGATCCAAAATTTTGAAAATTTTTTAGAAGATTTGGAGAAAATCCTTTAGTGAAGAACTCTTACTTAGTAGATTTAAGTTTAACATGTTTCACATTGTGATTTTCAGAATTTTTGAGAATTTATTTAGATTTTATAATTATTTTGTAGATTACTATGGCACCGAGAATGAGTAAGAGAAAGAGAAAGGTGGATTTCGATGATCAAAAGTTTGTCAACTACAAGGCTAACTTTTGTTTCAATAGTATACTTACAGCTAAAAAGGTAATTTTGATCGAGGATTTAAAAATTCTGGTGGAGAAGTGGAAAGATTAATCATTGCTCGACAGTGGGAGAATTTTTGTTACTTTAATGTCGAGGCTATTATTGGTGTAGTGATGGAGTTCTATGCCAATTTTAAGGAAACTTTTGAAGGCTATGTGTTTATTCGTAAGATTCATGAGAGAATGGTGGAATTTACTCCAAGAAAAATTAATAAATTTTATCAGCTAGAGGATGTGTATAGCTGCCAGTACAAATCATTTTCTGCTACAAATGAGGCCTTAGATGAAGTTATTTCTTTTCTTAATGGAAGAGGAGCTTGGAAGGTGAAGAATAGTGTTAAGGTAAACTTTCCTCTTTCTATGTTAAATGCAGTATCTAAGGCATGACACTACTTTATTTCTGGTAAAATGATACCAAAAAATCACCATAGTGAGGTTACAAAGGATAGAGCCATCTTGAACTTCTGTATCCAGTAGATGAGAAGGATAGATGTATGATCTATTGTTTATAGAAACACTCATTTTATTGCTTTGGGAGAGACTATTGGTGGTTTGGCACACCCTTCCCTGCTCCTCACACTATGTGAACATGCACGAGTTGATTTTAGAATGGATGAGGAGAGGATTAAACCTCTAAAAACTATTGGGCCTGCCAATATTAAGACTTATGAATCTCATGTTGGATGGAGATCTGGAAGTAGGACCAGGGATATTCCTTCTACTTCAAGTACCACTACTTCTAGTACCCCTACTCTCCAGGAACTTATGGAGCAGATGATGATCCAACAGGGAGGTATCATGAGAATGGAAAGTAGAATGTAAAATATGGAGGTCAGAAATGTACACAATGATGATTTGATAAGACAAAAGTTCAAATATGATGCTGCTTATGATGATGCGATGGTCAAATACATGAGGGGTGACCACTTAGTTCAATTTCCTACTCACATTGTTTTTACCGCATATCAGTAGCAAAATTTGGATGTGGAATAAGAAGATGATGATGATTGGTGATGTTTTAGTTAGATTTTTGTTTAGTTTATGTTTGGTTGTACTTAATTGTTGAAACTGTTTGTTTTTAGAGCGTGACACTTTATTTTAAATTCTATGTTGTATTGTGAATAGTAGATTTGTGAAACTGCTTTTACATTGGAAATCATTTTAGTACTGTTGTTAGTATCTATTACATTGTTGAATGTATTTGTAGTTAACTCTTTCTCAGCAAATTTTTATATGTATTATGTGTTATTTAATATTTTAAGTCTTTTAGCTTTTCATATTAGCACCTACAATATTTCAAAGTTAAATTTTAATATGAGAACCTTCAACAGGTAAGTCTTTCCTTTATGTATTAAATGTTTTCTTTCACCCTTTTTTCAGTTTTTCATGTTAAATATTTTAAAAATTTAAGTTTGGGGGGAAAGAAAATTTTCTTTTTAAAGAAAAGAAACTTAATTTTATTTGTCCTTAATTAACTATTTTCAAAATATTTTAAAATTTAACATGACCTTTGGATTAAAGGGTAACTTTAGATAACTATATTTGTGTTTCTAAATATATAGTAAACTTAAGTGAAAATTTTCAATAATAAAAGTTAATTTTAGAGATTAAGATATTTAGTATGATAGAATAATACTATGTTTTTCTATTATAAGTAAAGGAATTTGTATTTTTGAAGTATTAAAAATCTTAGAGATTCATGTAAGAAGAAAAGAATAAAATTTTATGAAAAATCTTTAAAGCTAATATAAATTTATAAAGTGAAGAAATGTGAAAAGTTTTCAACTTTAAGAAGAGGATAGTGAAGTTCAAAATCATTAAAGGCTATCCAAATATAGTAATCCTCACATAAAAGAAGAAAAAAGAAAAGAAAAGAAAAAGGATTGAAAATGATCCTGAAAAAGAAAAGAAAAGAAAAATATATGAGGAGAAGCTTGAGGAGATGCCTAATTAAAAATTGGCTTCACTTCAATCAACTCAAAGAAGAAGGCTTGACTACATTTTCTAAACTTATATGTCTGTATTAACATATTTACTAGTAAAGTTTCATAAAGTTCTTTTTCATATAAATACTCTAAGTAGCTTTAATATGAATAATTTGCAATTTTCCTTGGAAAAATAGAGAATAAAAAATCTTAGACTTGACTGCGAGATATTCTTGTACCTTTAGTATTAAATGGAGTTATTTTACATTTTTCTTAAGTTATACAATTGTATTTAGTGGACTTAAATATGAAAATCTAGAAGTTAAAATCTTTTCCATGAGTCATATTTTTATGTAGTAAAGGAGTTACTTGAGGATAAATAACATTTAAGTTTGAGAGATTTTCATACACCAAAAAAATATGCATTTGTAGACCCATATTTTATACTCATTTTTTATGATATTGCACTTTAAAGGAAGGTATTTTTCATGTTTTATTGCAGGTTGTTGATTTTAGGACTTGGAGCAAAAATAATGGAATTTAGAGTCAAAATAGAGTTTTTGAAGAATTGTTCAGCACCGACGGTGCTAGAAAGGGCGTCGATGGCGTCGTTTGACAGTGAATGCGGTTTAATTAAATGGTCACTGGCACCGACAGTGCCAGTGTCGGTGTAGGTCATATTTCTAGAAGATTCGACGAATTTGGGTGCTTTTTGAAGAGATTTTGGATGCACCTATTAGAAAACCGACTTTAGGCTCTATTTAGAGCTGAAATAGATCAGAAAAGACCCCCCCTTCGCTCTCTTCGCGCGCTTTCGCAACCTTCAACCGCTTTCCACTTTCTTCCACGCCAGTCCACATCATTAGTCTTTTTTTTGTTTATAGTTTTTAGTTTTTGTGGTGAGTTTAAGTTTAAATTCTTCTCTAAGAGTGTTGAAGAGGGAGAGAAGTGAGAGATTTCTTCCTCCTACATTTCCTAAGAGAGGCTACAAGGGATTTGCTTTGAGAAAGAGTTTCAGATAAGTGTTGTTTATTTATTATTGTTGTATGAACTTTCTTTTATATATGAAATTTGTGTTTTGCTGTATCTTTCTCATGAAGTTTGAGTAGTTTCCTTTATCTTTCTCCCTACTCTGAGATATGATGAAATGAAGAGAAATTTTGGATGTGCCAATGTTAAAATATAAAGTAAATTGTGATGGTTTTTCAACTCCGTTCTTAATTTAATTTTCGATCTGGCCAATTGAATTATTAAAATATGTTGCAAAACATATGATCCGGGAAGTATAGTATGAGTTCTACAACATAGTGAGAATCACATTTAAGTCAATGAAGGAGTATTTCATTCATGGAATTATGTGCAAATAAATAGAAAAATATACATTATTGGGTGTAGAATTGGAGATTTTTAGAGTGACAGACTAAAATCTCCAATTCGATCTTAGTGTTTAAGAACTAAAGCAAGAGTTAGTATTCAGGGGAAGGGAAGTAGGAGCTCTGGAGTGAGAGCTAGTATCCTCCTAGTCTAGCCACAGATTTAGGGACTAAACCTGAGATCAGCCAATGATTTTCTATAACACTGAATCAGGGTAGAGAATTAAAATTGCTTCTATTTGGTACAATACATATTTAAATCATTTATCTCATCTCATTTCACCAAAAACTCATTGTAGTGTGAAAGCTGTTTTTCATATTATAAAACTTCATCACATAAACATAGTTTAGTAGTTACTGTTTTAAACTTTGCATTTAAATTTTGCTAGTAGTTAATAATTTAGTTATGATAATATCTAAAACATTCAAAATTAGTGACAGTAATTTTGTTGTATTTTCGTAAATTTCCTAGTTAATTTATCATTTCAAATTTAAGTCTTTCTCGTGGAATCGATATTTGAGACTTAAATGGAAAATCTTATATTACTTGATAACCATACGTATACTTGCATAGAATCCCAACATTAAGTGCTTAACGTTATTATTCATAAAATACTACATCAAGTTTTTGGTGTCGTAGTAAAGCGGAGTCAACGTTATAAATTTTACACAACTATATTTTTGGGATCAGTTACAACCTAGAATCTTTATTAATTTGGTCTTAATTGAGAACCTGAGTCTCTGATAGATCCTATAGAGAGGGAACAGTGGGCAATCTAGAAGTGAGAGGCTAGAATCTACTCAATACTATCATACAATCAGGAACTAAATTAAGATTAGTTAATATTTTTTATGCAGTCAGGAGAGGACAAAGAATAGGTAGGCTCATATTTGTCACAATACATTATTTTCATCTTTAAGCATTTGATTCCTACATTGATTACAATCTCTTCGCAAGGGGAAAGACTTTCTATTATAATCTCATTTCTTTACATAATCTCTTAATGTAGAAATTTTGCATTTACTTTTAGTTTTAATTAGAGGTAGCAATTTTAGTTACACCTTTTTTATAAACTGTTCGATATTATTCTCTTACAAATTTAGTTTATAATTTAAGTAGAAATATTTCTAAGTTAACATAGTAATTTCTTTATTCCATGTGGGTTCGATATTAGGGTTTTTAAAGAAAACTCTATATTACTTGAAACGATACATATACTTGCTTAGTATCCCTAGTGTGTAAGATCATTAGTCACTTTCATCACAAATTTGCACACTGGCCGCTTAATATAAATTGAGTCAAGTTTTAGGCCATCATTCATAACTTAAAAAATTGCATAGTTGTGGGTTGGGCCAGGCCCCTAGGGTCTTCACCGGGATGTCGGTCTGATCCGAAACCCTGATTTCGCCGGGAATGCCTGACGAAAGATTTTTTGAGATCTGAAAGCTTTGAGAAATACCATGTGAGCGAAATATAGTCGCATAACTACAAAATGGAGTATTTTGGTTGGTCATTCATTGGAGAAATTAGTGCCAATTGTCGATCTAAATCTGTCATTGACCTCCTGTCCCTGAGAGGCCTTTTGCAGGAAATTTTCCTGGGTATGGCTGAATCGCCACCAAATCTAGCTACCATCTCCGAACAAGTGCCAGAAGGTCTCGGGTGGGTGTCTTAAGCCATTGAATGCTACGGATGAACCGTAGACCATCTTGAGCCATGAAAGTGGACACCCTACACTTGTGAAATAAAAAAATGTATGCCAACAATGGCCGCTATCATATTTTCTTCCAGCTCTTGTATTTGTTGCCGCTAAAATTCCCTGGTGTCTCTCTGTTGGTTTTCTTTTCTTCTCCTCGTGTCACTCCTCTTCTTGTTCCTAACATGATCCATGCTCTCCGCACCTTTTAGGATGTTGGATCCTGATTTGCCTGTGAATCATGCCCAACGAATAAAACATAAGATAAGAAACAGAGAGAGAGAGAGAGAGAGAGAGAGAGAGAGAGAGAGAGAAATGGAAATTAATTAACAGTAATTTAAGGGAAGTGTGTAACCCTTTATTCATATAATGATCCCCTATTTTTAGTGGAAGGGGGTATGATATGTTGAATTACATCTATACCCCTACTTTAATGGGGGCTATACTGGTTATTATATGTATTTTACAAATGTGGACCCTAGGGCTAGGTGGCTCTAAGGCTTAACTAGTTAGGCTGGGGAATCCTCAAAAAGATGCCTTTGGATGGCTGAGCTAGAGAGGCCCGTCGATCGACTAGGTATTGTAGAAATATCGGTCGGTCAGGTTTGTTGCTGCTCAACTGGTTTGATTCTTAAAAGACCAGTGAGGTTAACTTGGTCGGCTAGGTGGAGTCGATATGTTGATCAAGCATGGCTGCGAATCCTCAATCCCTAACAAGGAACTCCAGTTAGCGGGTGGAGGTAGGCTATCAAGAAGAAAGTAAATTACCGTAATCCGATAGATAGTTTCTCTTCGACAAAGATATCTTCCGGGGGGGGGGGGGTTGAGATTCATCTTATTGGCTCTCGATGATGTTCGGGGAGACAGTCGCATACCTCCGAGGGAATTGTAAGACCTGAGAGGTTAGCTTTTCCTCTTGGGTTGGTTGCTTTGCGGGGGTGTTCTGGATTCCTTGTACTTGGTGGCTGGTTAAAACACTCAAATTCGAGCTGCTTGGTTGCCATAGTTAAATTTAGTCTTGAATCTTCGTATCGAATGCAGGGGCCTTCAGGTCTTTTATTGGTGGGCCTCTTGGGACACGACTTATCCTTCCCGTAGTGTTAGATTTTCTCAAGATTCGTGCCGACATTTTTATTGAATACAATATCAATTTTTTTTTAAATTTAAAAAAATTTACATGTTTATTACTTTAATTTTTTTTAAAAATAATTAAATCCTTAAAAATAAAAAAATAATTTACATTTTAATTAATCAATAAAAATATATGGCTCAGTTGGCTCCCATTTAAACTAAATCTAATCAATGCTGCTTTTATTTAATTATTATAATCATTAGCTACTACTTAAAATATATCTATTTATTTATGAAACATATATATTTTTAACTAATATTACAATATCATTGACATCAATTTACTTACAATTATTAAAAATAAATAAATAAATAAATATACTATATAGTATAATATAAATATAATACAAATTTCTTATAATAATATTATAGAAATTTCTATATTATTTGACACTGGGATATTGCGAATTATAATCAACCTTGGCACGAGACCTGTTAGTGCTAGTTCTGGAAGCCGGAAACCAATTCAAGGCTCCCCGCATTATCCTCCCTCGTCGCCACGGAGGCGCTTCGTCTCCCGCACGTCCAAAGGTGCCATCAACCAAGAAACCAAAAATGACAGGGCCGAGGAGACTGCATCCCGGTCTTGCAATACGCGCTATCCAACTGATCCAGGCGGAGGAGGATCGAGGAGACCACCATTTGCTGCCATGGGCTCGCCGGGCGAAGACGCCGGGCTCGATCGCGGCATCGAGACAGAAAAACTCCCTGAGGAGGAAGCGAAAGCAAAAAATGAACAACACGATGAAGCTGAGGATGAAATCGATGACGACGATTGCTTCTTCGAGTCGCTCGACCGCGTCCCCTCGGGCGTCTCCCTCGATCTTGACCACCCCTCTTCGAGCTCTGACAGCGACGAAGACGATGGGGACGTTCGCATCTCCTTCGCCTCTGCTATAGATGCGCCTCGCTTCTCGATCTGCGTTGGGGACTTCGACGACTACTTCTACGAGGATGACGGCGGCACCGGCGGCTTTGACTATGGCATCTGGATGGCGGAGCCTGTCTCCCTCACCGAAAGACGCCGCCGCCTCCTTCATGGGATGGGCCTCACAAGCAGAAAAGAGCTCACTCTTTCTAAAAGCCGCCACAGCACCAAAACAGCCTCCCACCTCTCCCTACCTCCTCTCCCCCCTTCTTCCACCGCCGACAAGCTTGCCCTTTCCGCACCAGTTCCGCTACCGTCGGCGCCTAAACCCGCCTCCCTTGCTAGATGCCTTTCTGACTCGCATATTCCCTGCGAAGCGCCGGTGGCGGAGGGCCTTGTCCGATCATTCTCCTCGTCGTCGTATCCATGGCTTAGTCGAACGGGGAAGAAAGGCGGTGCCTTTGGAGCAGGGAGCAAAAATGAGCGTGGCGGTGCTGCAGAGCCAGACGACGGTGAAGCAGGCGCTGAGGCGTGCAAGATAAAAAATTTGGACACTGGTAAGGAGTTTGTGGTGAGCGAGGTCGGAAAGGACGGTACTTGCGGCCGGCTCAACGACGTGCAGACAGGGTTGCAGCTTACAATGGACGAATTCGACCGATTCATCGGCTTCTCCCCCATTGTCAAGGAGCTGATGCGTCGCGTTAATCTTGGTGAAGCTAAGAAGAGAAACGGAGGAGGCAATGACTGCTCCACGTGTCAGGGGTACGGTAGGAAGAGCTCCAAATCCTGGTCTAGGAAGAGCGGAAGCTGGCTCAAGAACATCAAGTTCGTCGCCAGCTCAGTGACCGGCCTCATCTCTGAGAAGGATAGGTACGACGGCGTTTCTGCTGCTGCCGCTTCTGGCGAAATCTTTGGCGTTGGAAAGTCATCGTCTGTAAATGGGAACTCTTTGGATTGGCTCAAGGTGCATCGGCATAGGAAATCTTACAAGGAGCTTACAGGGCTTTACATGTGCCAGGAGATCCAGGCTCATCAAGGCTCCATTTGGTGTATGAGATTTAGCTCTGACGGCCGATTCCTTGCGAGTGCCGGCGAGGACAGGACCGTGCATGTGTGGCAGGTGATGGAATCCGACACATTCTCGACCTCTTCACCGCGGCAGCAGGAGTCGTGCCTTTCTTCGGCCGCGGGAGCCCTGAGTATGTCAGCGTCTTCTCGGTTGGAGCAGGCTGCTATTCTGGGTTCGCACCCGTCCAATAGGAAGAGGAAGAAAAGCAAGCTCGGAAGCAGAAAACGCTCTCTTCCGGATTATGTTGTCTTGCCGGATACCATTTTCTCGATCTCTAAGACGCCATTTTGCTCTTTTGAAGGTCATCTTGATGATGTCTTGGACCTCTGCTGGTCCAAATCTCAGGTATACTCTCTGCTTCATGGTGAAATTCTTTTGAGTTTTTGTGTTCCATTTACTGTTCACTCTAAAGTTCCCTTCGTTTGTTGCTGAGCTGTAGTTTTTTTATTTTTTTATTTATTTTTGCTTGAATCGCCTGATATGCTCTTTTCACATTAAGCTGTGAAACATTAAGCACAATTATTGGTATGGTAGTGCTATTTGTGTCATCAAGGACAACATATTAATTGTCATGAGGTTTTGCCACCAATTGATATTATTGTGTCAAATATTGTTGATGCTTCATGGAATATTATTCGATCAAGTATTAATCTCAATGCAATTTTTGAGATAAGAAATTTTTAAAGTTAAATTAAGAATCATTAAATCTTGGATATTAGCAAATTATAATCGAATTAAATGTCTCAATAAGATCAATTAAATGATATAAAAATGTTCCTATTTGAGTCTAAATAAGCCCGAATCAATCTGTCACGATCCGACCTGGGATTTCAAATTAGCCAAGGTGGGAACGAACGGTCAGACAGTAGAATTAAATTTTCTGTTATTCTATTTCTATCACTAATAGTTTAATATCTAAATATTAATTGAGATAGCCATTAAAGTAAACTATTTTAATCAACAAATAAAAGTTACATTTATGGTTGCTGATCTCTTCTTCTATATAAGTCATAGTATTCTTTTTATTCAAAAGCTTAAAACCTAAAAGAATATTAAAACAAATTGCTCATGAGAAATTATATTTCTAAACTATAGTAACTGAAAAAAGAGAAAACAATAGACAATTAGTCCATCATATTTCATTATAGAAGATTTTATAATAATGTAATGTATATATTCATGACATTTATTTATTAGAATAAATTTGTCCTTCCTTTGATGTGCATTAACTTTAGTCGTACTCTTCAAAGTTTAATCTTTAACTATATTTTTGTTTCATACATTCAACTTTGGCATTCTTTTGAGCACTGTCACAACATAATCAAACACATCACGGACAGATATTATTCTGTTAGCACAACAGTTTGTGATCTAATTTATATGATTGTTTGAGGTGGAAATGTATCTGCTCGTCTCTAGCCGATAATCTCTCGTCGGCTCAAAGGTTAATAATCTAAATATCACAATTGTCTGGGGTGGTAGGATAATATCTACGCTCGTGGGTACGCTGGTGTTCCCTGCATGTATCATAAGAGGGTGAACTCCTCTTAGCATGCACATATAAAAATTCATATATAAACTATTTCATTCTTCATAACATACATTCTCCGACTCCTCTTAAAATAGCCTGAACAAATCCAACAATGTGAATAACATTGAACCTTATGGGTTCATGTGAGATTTCTTCAACCAGAGCCTTCCCGTGTCTTTATGTTGCTGCTCCAGGAGCCACAAACTTCTTGAGCTTCTCTGCTCGGATCAACTCTTCGATTAAGCTTCAGAGTTCTCAGCATTCCTTCGTTTCATGGTCATGGCTGAGGGGATATGCGTAGTACTTCGTAGGGTTTCAGAGAAATGTTGTAGCTATCATGGGAGCACTTTTGTGAACTATCCTTAATTTTTATGGCTTCTGCTGGATCTGTTATTGACACCATCAGGGGTGTGGTTCTTGGTGCCTTCGTTCTCAGGCCACTCATAATATCGAGACAGCTGCTGGTCGGTGTGCCTCTGATGACCTCCAAGATAGTGGTTTCGATCGGTCCCCATATTATTCCGTGGTTGTGGACTGTCCTTACGACTGGGTTGGATAGCTGGATGCTCACCATCCCTTGGTCTCCACCCATTGTACTTTTGGGTTCTCTTTTGTGGATGAAAATTAGATGATTTTGTATTATGGCTGCTGGTGTTGCTGACATACTCCTCTGTGGCGATGTGGCTGTTGGCTAGTTCCAATAATGCAACCAGGGTTTTTAGCTTATACATGCCTAGAGCATATTGGAATTGATCTCCCCTCGGTCCTTACGATAAAACTGCATGCGCTATTCTGGGTTTCAGGTCCACATTTCCTTCTAGAATTGAGTGGTATATATGTCCTAATTCTCATGTTGCCTCTGCTTAACCTGCCTTAGGGCTTGTGAACTTTTTTGAGGCTTCTGCGCGGTGTCAAACTGTGTCACTAATATCCTCTTGAAATCAACAAAGGATGTGATTATTCTAACTTGCAAACCATTGAACCATGAGGGTCGATTCACTTAGTGTGGTGAATAAAAGATGATACTTCAGTGCATAGGTAATCTTCAGCTGACAGATCAACGATTCAAATGAGACGAGGTCTTCGTTCCGGTCAGATTGACCATTGTAGGAGTCGAGTGATGGAGTCTCAAACTTCTCTTGGGGTTCAGTGGCTGAAATATGTCAGGAGAATGGATTCTTAGACTGACGGGGTCCTTCGTGCGCCCAAACTGCTGTCTGCTCATTGGTACAATCCCATCACTATCTTGGAATTGGGAATCTGTGAATCTTTCTGCCCTTTGAGCTGCTCAGCGGCCTTGAGGTTTAAGCTCTTGCTCCCTTTGACTTTTCTCGTGGGAAAAATGCTCTCTTCCTCCAAGCATTGCTCGGGTCAATTCCGTCATCTGACCCAACATTTGGTCCCTCAATTTCTGGATTTGTTGCCGAACAAATTCTCTGTTGCAGTTCATGTTTTCTGTGTCCCTCAATTGAGTTTCTTCTCTTTGCTGCGCTCATCTTCTTATTTTTAGCATGCTCCATGCTCACCACACCTTTTAAGACGCTGAATCTGAGATTGTCCTGTGAAGCACACCCAAAGAATAGAGCATGAGAAAGATAGGGGGGGAGGGAATGATATTGGATTATTCTGAATAGCTCATTAGCCCTTTGTTAGTAGAAATGACCCCCTATTTATAGGCTCAGGGGTATGAAGCGTACAATTATCTGCTTGCCCCTGCTTGAAAGAGGACATTACAGGGTATTTTTGTCATAAATAAATACATGAATAAATAAATGTACAGATAAATAAAACCATAAAAAAGATCTCTGGCTTGGTCGTCTATGACTGAGGGCCCGACTGTTGGCCTTCAGTCGGCCTGGTTATGGGCTTTTGGTCGGCTAGGTTAGGACTTTTGGTCTGTCAGCTGACTTAGTCCGACCATTAGTTGTAGTCTCCTTTGAGTGGAATTCCAGCTGCTAAGATGAGGTTAAGTTGTTGGCCAGAGGACACTTTATTGTAATGCGAGAAAGGTTGCTCCATTTTAATTGAAATACTGCTAAGGATGTTTGCGCTGGTGCCACATTGAGTGCTGGTGGTATTAGAAGGTCTTAAGTAGGGTAGTCAAAACGGCTCTTTGTTCGCGAACAACTCGTGTTCGGCTCGTTAAGTCACTCTTCTTCAAACACAAACGATTTTGTTTGTTCGTTTTCGGCTTATTTTTACTCGAAATAATAAAATTATATACATATATATAATTGATGATTATTATTTAATAATTTAATTGATTACAATTTACAAAAAGTTATAATCAATTATAATAAATATATGTTAAACTCTATTTAAATAAATGTTTTAATATAAATAATAAGATTTAAATCTTGCCCATACTCTTAATATTGTACGACTGCGTGACTAGCGCTATCAAAACGACTTGTTGTTTGTGAACAACTCTTGTTTATCTCGCTAAGAAAGTGAGTTAAACACAAACAAATATTTTTAGCTAGATTAATAACGAACTATGGTATTTTTTAACAAGCCGAACACGACGAACTGAGCTTGGGCTCGCTCAAGCTCGACTTATTTACACCCCTAGTCTTTTGGTTCTTTCTGAGATGATTCATGGCTTCCTTTTGAGGAGCTTGGCAGATCCCTTTCTTGCTTGGGTATGCCCTGATCCATTTCTTGAAAGGCTATCATTTAGCAGGTTTTATACACTTTCAGGGAAGCCTTTTTATTGATTTGACCTTTGACTTCGGTGGACCATGCTTATCTTCTAGTCCATAAAATCTCATCGAGATTCGTGCTGACATATTATGGGCGTACACTATGACTTCATCAAAGGTGCATAAGCAAAACTATCTCCCTTCACGAATCTCTGAGAAAAACAAGTTGCTTGTTTCATATGACTTACAAGGCCAGTTCTATGACAGCTTTAATACATTTTTCTTAAAATGTATTCTATGCACAAAGAAATTAAATGAGTAGTATTTTTATTCATTATTCATTTGTTTACTTCTTTGCACTGTCTCATCCATCTCAATGAGATACAGCTTCTTCTTTCATCATCTATGGACAAAACTGTGCGACTATGGGACATGGAGAGCAGGACTTGTCTAAAGTTGTTTGCACACAATGACTTCGGTAAGTTCTTGAATAAAACATTAGTGATTCGGTCATGAGCACTAACCTTATCATCCCGGAAACTTTTCGATTTTCATTCAAGTGGCCATACGAATCACTATTTATTATTTATTTGAAGCAATACAAAGCATTTCTAATGTTCTTAAGCTTTTTTTTGGCTAATGTTTTGACAGTAACGTCTATCCAGTTCAATCCCATGGATGATAATTACTTCATTAGCGGATCTCTTGATGGCAAAGTCCGCATATGGAGTATTCCAAAACGTCAGGTTGTTGACTGGAGTGACCTCCATGAAATGGTTACTGCTGTATGCTATACTCCTGATGGTCAGGTGGAGCAAAAATGTTTCTTTATGCTTGTTGGCATTGTTTTATTGGAACAGCGCTAAGACTGAAACATCAAGTTTGGAATTCCTATTAAAATCCTTTTGGTGATGATTTTTTCTTTGTTCCAGGGAGCTTTGGTAGGTTCGCATAAAGGAAGTTTCTGTTGTTACAACATTTCTGGTATGCTGCTTTCTTTAACTTCATACACTTTATCATGATCCACCTCATCTCTTAAACTGTTTGTACAGTGGTCAGTGTAGTTATCGAGGAATCTGAAAAATTTGATTGCTGAAAATTTTAGTATGAAAATTTGAGCAGGGAATGGTAGACAGGGCCTGTTATTCTTGAAGCATAAATCTCAGTAAATCGTTTTGACTAATTGCTGACTTTTTATTTTTTCTTTTCGAAATGTGTAGCAGATGATAAACTTTCTCAAGGAAGTCAAATTGATATCAGCAACAAGAAAAAGAAATCACACGCAAAGAAGATAACTGGGTTCCAGGTAAATTTTGTTTTTGATAAATATATTTTGTTTTCATGATTTTTCATCTAATTTACTTTCGTAATACCGTGATTTTATTGATCAATTATAATTAAGTTCAGAAATTAAATTTCTAAACGTGCAAATAACACTTTATTGGTGATTGATTTTGTGGTGCTAACCAACTTAATTCCATACAGTATGCGCCGGATAATCCGTCCCATGTCATGGTAACATCTGCTGGTTCAATGATTCGAGTCTTTGATGGTGTTGATATCATTCACAAGTTCAGAGGTTTGATTCTAGAGTTCTCACATCACTGTATTTCCACCATGATTATCTTCACACCATTTATTGTTTTTTTTATTTTTTTTTCTATCGCTTTCCTATTTCACTACAACTTTATGTGCTGATTGGGCCTTAATTAAATAAGTCATTGATGTTTTTATATATTTTTTATTTTACCAGGGAGTGCAGATGTTAAACGAAAGCTAGAATTGCAATAGCCTTTTATTGAAATTGAAAGAATATTGATACATGCTATCTAAAGCAGTAAGGCAAAAATATAATAAATGACTTATCCTCAATGATACGAAAATAATACAATATTAAATGTTGTTGGTTTGTCTAATAAATATTAAACATATGCGATAGTATTGATATGTTATCTTCTTTACACATAAAAAAGCTTCAAGTACTGATATTGTATGTCAATAAAGGACTAAGGATTAGCAGAGCATGATATCTCAGGCACGTGGCTAGAACAAGAATATTCCAAACATAATCGAAAAGAACAAAAATCAGTGTAAGTCAGTAGCTGAGTCTAATCAACTCGCCAAGATGACTAGGCATACATCATTTTTCGAAGTCATTTTGCTAAGTTCAGTTACTCTAATCAAGCAAAATAGTAACATTTGGCTTAGTCAATCGTCAAGCAATTTGAATGGTCTATGTTCAGTAAATTGAATCAATAGTGCACCTCGGCAAGGCATATATACTTTTATCAGTTCGTCCTATATACCCATGACATCATCAAATATTTCAACAAACACATTGTTGCACTTCATGCAGTTTCAGTCTTTCTTTTTATATAACCACTTATGTTAACCTTTCTTGAACACGGTCGACCTCGAAGGAGAATGGTTTCTTTCTCATTTCTTTTCTATTTTCTAAATCTTCTTTACCCATCTTCACTTACAAATTCTACCTACGTGGTGTGATACTACTGACATTTTAGGAGTTAACATCTTCTAAAGTGCGGTAAGTATGGATCATGACGCAAACCAAAAGAAGAGTTTTGCAAGGGGAAGAAGTACAAGTTTGAGAAGATTGAATTAACATGGAGTGTACAGGAGAGCTTGTGATTCAACCAATAAATTAGCTAAAGAAGAAAATGATGCTAATGATTTGGAGCATGTACTTAGAGTTACGCCAAAGTTTGAATACCATATGGATCATCCGAATTAGTAGTTCAAAGAGGAAAAGTATCAGTGGCAAGAGTAAGGAGAGCTCTACTGTCGATACCGGCTAAGGACAACAAATCCTATTATCTAGACGGTGAAGGGTCTTCTCTTTTAGATCATAGAAGAAGGGAATGTAGAAAGTGGAAGGAACCATTAGAAAATGTCTTTACAAAGGAAATAACAAAAGCATGAGAGAAATTCGTGATTCCATATTTGAAATCTTACAAAGGAAGATTAGATCTTGTTGATCATTTGGCTTCATTTGATTTAGTATTATTCTTTTTAAAAATAAATGATTCGCTGACGTGCTGATTGTTTTTCATGACTTTGAAAGAATGAATTCGTCGTTGATTCAGTAATTTGCCGAAGGGAGCAATTACTTTTTATGAAGAATTCAACTGCATCTTCATTGCGCAACTTGCTAGCCATAGAATTGTAAAAGATTTCTTACGCCTTGCTGAGAATTCGATAGGAACTCTGGGAAAGTTTAAGAAGTTTCATTATAATATTCAAGAACAAATATTGGAGGCTATGGATTTAGAGCCAGAAATAGTTGCTTTTATTGGGTTGGCTTTGCGCCTTAGATAAGGTTCATTTCAATATTCTCTTGGGTTGTAATGCCCAAAACCTTAATGGAACTCTTCAAGCTGAGAACCATCACATATCCATTGATGAGTATAATTCTCTGTCAAGCTCATCTATAATAAAGAATAGAGAACAGTAGTCAATTTATAAAAAAAAATCCTAAATTTTAGATGGAAAGGAGAAGTTACCCTACTCAGAGAAGTTCACAAAGGAGTTTTGTAGAAAGAGCAAGAGGATAGGAGGAATTGATTTGAGAAGAGATTGATAAAGAGAAGAGAGGAGAGGAGATCAATACCTCCTAGTCATCCAATTCCAATAGTCACTCCACTGAGAGTTTCAATTGCCAAAAAATATGATTTCTTCAAAAAACTTTCACTGATGAAGGTAGATGGCTCCTACATGATCCAAAGAGATACTGTGTATACCACAAGGATCATGGCCATAACGCTAAGGAATATTGTCACCTTAGTAATTTGATTGAAGAGTTAATAAAGGTGAAGAAGTGGAAAGATTTCATGGCACATGCGCAAATACAAGGAGGCAAGGGAAAACCCTTATGGAAGAGGTACAAAAATGAACTTGTACTGGCATGAGCTATCTATATCGCAAGAACAGTATCAACAATTCGAGGAGGAGAAGAAAATGAGGCTTCTCGCCACTCTAGCCTCAAATAGCTTAGATCAAGTGTGGTAAACTTGGCAATTACCTTCAGGTCAATGGTATTAGCTCAACTTCGAGTCGTCTTTACTAATGAAAATTTCCTGGCATATAATAATGCAATTTTTATCAAAACATTGATTGCGAATTAATAGATAGGTAGTAACCTGATTGACAAGTAGTTCAATTAGTATTTTATTTAAAGAAGTGTTTGGAAGATGAATTTAGGCAATTCACATCTTATGCCAACTTCAAAACCTATAGATTTTCAAAAGAGTGGAAGGAAACATGTAATATTGTTTCTTTATCCATGACAGAGAGAGGAGAACAATTCACAACGATGACTAATTTTTTATAGTGATAGATACTCCCACTACTTATAGTTGTATTTTTGGCTGATCTATCCTTAATATATTCAAGGCAATTGTATAAACTTACCATGCAACAATAAAATTTTTTGGGAGTCGACAAATACTTATATTGCGAGGAGTTCAATGCAATCCCGAGCGTGTTATCTGAAGGTTGTAGGCAATGCACAAGAAGATGTTTCGCTTGTAATTTGAGGGGAAGTAGATTGGAAGCAATTGAAGTTATTAAATAAATTGCTGTATCAGGAGATGCAATGGGTAGAACTTGTTGTGTTAGTTCACATTTCAATGCCAAATTGAAAGAAGATCGAATTACTTTTCTCAAGGAATATCAAGATGTATAAGCTTGGACTTCTGAAGAATTGTCAGGAGTAGATATTGATGTCCTATAATTGACTTAATGTCAATCCAAAGTTTGAGCCAATAATTATAAAATAATTCATATGACAACCACATTAGTCAAATCAATTTATCAGAAAGCACAAAACAATGTTAAATGCCAAATTTATTGTGGAGGCGCGATACTCGGAATGGTTGGCCAGTGTGATTATGGCGCTCAAATCAAATAAGTGGAGAATATGTATTGCTTTTACTAACTTAAATTCTTCGTGTCCATAAGGCAATTATCTTTACAGTGAATTGATGTATTGGTCGACTCTGCAGTTGGCTAATCGGTAATGAGTTTTGTTGATGCGTTTTTAGGATATCATCAAATTAAAATGCATCTGGCAAAAAGTAAAAAAATGACTTTAATTATTAATGATGAAGTTTAATGTTACAATGTAAGGCCCTTTGTGTTAAAAAATTGAGTTCATGTATCAGAAGTTGATGGATATAATTTTTGCTGATCAAAAAGTAGAAGGAAATTTGAATCTTATATTTATGATCTCCTATTCAAAAGTAAATTATCCGAGCAACTTATAGAAGATCTAAAAGAAGCCTTTAATACTTCAATATGAAATTAAACCCATTGAAATATATTTTTGTGGTTGGTTATGGTAAAATTTTTAGTTATTTGCTTAGCTAGAAGGTATTAAGATGAATATTGATAAAGTAAAAGCCATCTCAAAAATGTTATCACTAAGAAATATGAACTCAATGCAGACTCTGATTGGACATAATTCTAGTTTGAATAGATTATTTTTTTAGATCTTGAGATAAGTATTCGACACAACTAAATACTTTATTATCTTCTCCATCATTACTTTATAGCCCAAAGGCAACAAAGGAAATGTTTATTTATATTCATGTGAAAAAAAAAACAGTTTGTTCAGTGTAGTTCAAGAATAAAATAAAAAGAATATCTTGGTTATTATTTTTGCAAAAGTTTTTTAGGGCCATAACCTAGATATCTAATCATGGAGAAACTTACTTTTACTTTATTCATTGTAGTGTGGAGGTTGCGATCTTATTTCTGAGCTCATTCTATTCTAGTTATCATTATCTTTTGAAGTTAGCACTTGTTTTATCAGACAATTCTAGAATATTATTTAAATGGGTGAGCTTACTGAGTTCAATATTTCTTATACATCAAGGGCTGCCATCAAGACATGTGCTAGATGGATATTTAGCCGATTTTTTTAATGAAAATTTGAATAAGGAATGAAAGTATCAAAATAAAATTTGAGGTTGCGGCTCGTTGATGGAGCATTAAGAAGTCGAGTGGGAAGCGAAATTATACTGCACGGTCCTTCTAGAATTTCACTTTTTTCATTCCATTTATATATGCTTTGATATAACAGATAATCAAACTGAATATGAAGTATTTATTGTTGGCATAAAATTAGGTAGGAATTAGAGTAATTCATTTGCTAGTCAAATCTAACGCAAAATTAGGTAGGAATTAGAGTAATTCATTTGCTCGTCAAATCTAATGCTCAATTTGTAGTTGATCAAGTGAATGATCACTTCGAAGCTAGAGAAGATATCAAATTAAAAATTGAAACAGAGAAATTCGAGTATTTCACAATTGAGCATATATTGAAAGAAGAGAATCAATTCTCTGTCTTGCTATCTAAAATGAGAAATCCGGATGGCCGTCCTCATATAAAATTGAGTCACCCCGACTGTTGAGTATGAAATCATGGAAGTAAATATAGAACAAAAGCATAGTTGGATAAATCCGATTAAAAGATTACTTAAAATTAGGCATTATCCCATCGGATGTCATAAATCCAAAATGGTTTAAATTTAAATTGACTCATTATTGTTCTTCAAGGAGGAATTATTTTGAAGTTCGATCGCATCTTTATCTGTCCTATGTGTGAAATTAGACGAAGCTACTAATATTTAGAAAGAATTACATTCGAGCAAATGCAAAAGTTATTATGAAACCAAAACATTGGTGATTTAAGTTCTTCGATTATAGTATTATTGGCCTACTTTAGAATAGGATTAAGAAGAATTTTTGAGAAAGTGTGAGCTATGTCGATTATTTGCTTATATGCAACTGTAATCATCTCATAGATTACAACAATTAATCAACATTGTTTTTTGCAGTTCAAGGGGTGGTTCTCTTTGACTCATTACCTTCTGCAAAAAGACGAAAGAAATATATATTTAAGTCAAGATTGATTATTTGTTAAAGTGGATCGAGGCAATAATTTTGGTAAAAGTTTATGCAGAAATTATTCACAATTTTATTTGGACTAATATTATTTTGTAAATATTTTTATATATGATAATAATTATGGATAATGATGCAGTTTTTGATAATAATATTAAAAACTTTTGTCAGATTCAAAGAATACACTTACAGTTCACCTCAGTACATCGCCCAAAGACGAATGGTTAAGTAGAAGTAACAAATAAGCTTGATTGAATCTGCTAAAAAAGATCTTAGGTGCAAACAATAAATGGGCCCCACTATTACCGTCAATACTTTAGACACTCATAATTATTCCATCAATTGCTATTAGATTTGTCTCATTTATTCTTTCACTTGGAAAAAAAACTTTAGTGCCAGTCAAATATATTTTGAACATTCAAAATGTACATGCAATTAGTAATTTTGAAGAAGAAAAACTGGTGGAATGCGAAAAAGTGAACCTTAAGTTCTGTTTGGGGCAGCTGCAGCTTATTGAATAATCTGCTGATCAACAACTTATCCAGATAAGCTAACTGGTTGTTTGGGGTAGCTATTTGTGGATAAATATATTCATTCTGCCCTTGTTAAATAATGTTGTCTGTAACAAAACTATCTTGGCAATGCATTCGATACTGCAGAAGTAGAAAACTAATACATAATAGTACAAAAAAGAGATGAAACAATCCTCATTTAACTGTGAGTGTCAAGATTGATTAAAAATAAAGAAAAAAATTTTAAATTTAGAATTAAATTTAGTAGTAATAGACTTATGTTTTAGATTATAAAATTTATTACTGTGAAAGTTCACCATTGACAAATTGAATTATTGAACTTATAATCTTGAGAGCTTTATTTTATAAGTAAACTACTCTTGTTATGTTTTACTTTTAATATGAAAATCATTGGGGCATTTAATCTTTTGTATTATTTACTATTATAGCTTCAATTGATATTTATCATAAAATTATTACTAGGGCATCTTCAGTACTTATCAGGAGGAAGATTAGACTGATTAAAGTATGACCTCAATCTTGCCAACGTCAATTTTTGTTAGGAGAAGGATTTGACTAGCCAAACAAATGTTCGGGCTTGTCAACACCAGTTCTAATAGAAACAGGATTAAATTGGTCAATGTGAGACTTATGACTTTGCCCTTTGGTCAAAACTGCCCACTCAAGAGTGCGAATTATTAAATAAGTTCAGATATAATTTTGAAAAGAATATTTTTTTTGTAAACTTTAGATATTTACATGCTTTTCAGAGAAAATTAAATTTTAAATTAATTTTATTTTTAACACATGTAAAATTTTCAAACGTAATGTTTGAGTGCTAACCATGTGGTTGGAGTATATGCTGGTATTTTGGTTTAAAGATTTAAATGTTGTTCTGAGAATTTCACAAGCCATGTAAAGATAACTTGCATCTCTCATTGGGTAAAATATACGTGAGTTGAATTATGCTTCATGAAGTTTGTGTAAAAGCTAAAGTTAATCAATCAAATTTGTGGGAACATCCTAATGCATGCAAAGCTCATTTTGAACTCCTTAAACAACGCCTTCTGTTCGTTTATATGTATTTTTCTTTGATTTGATGGTGAACGAGTCATTCTTTATTCAAAATATAACATTTATTTATATATTTAAGTTAATAGTTTGCTGAATTTTGAATTTTATTGAAGCTTCTTCAAGTTTAACGCCAAGCAACTAAATTTCCTATGGCCCCTCTTTACATTTTGTTTGCGTTCAATATATGCCTTTTTAGCCTGAACAAATAGTTTAAACATTTATTAAAATATCTTGAGATCTTGATTGTGCTCGTAGATGAGCTATTGAGTTTATTGCAGATTGTTTCGTGTTTGTTAATGAGCTATCAAGTCCTCTGTAAGTTCTATTATGTGCTTTGTTCTTATTTGAAGGTTGATTTTCAAGTCTATTGTAAGCTTCACTAGTGTGTTGACTGGTTATTAATGTCATTGTTATCCAGTTTTATGCTTAGTTCTAATTTTAGTTGCACATTATTTGCATGATATTTTAAGTGTTCAATTGTTCTTTTATTTTGTATTTTTTCTCTTAATTGTCATTTAATTATTAAGTAAATTCTTCTAAGTACTGTTTTTTATCTGTCTATTCAACCTCTGGACATTGTATCTTCTTAGGGTGTTGTATCGAGAGTACTAGGCTTTCCCAACTGTTTATAAGGCGCGATGGTCAGTGTTTTGCAACACCTCTATCGAGGTCTTTTAACTTGTATGCCTAAAAGTATGTGTAGACATTCATATATCTACATGATAAATACAAGATTTTCTCGTCCTATTGGGATAGGGTAAGTATTAAATTTTAAGCAGGTTTCCCTGCAAAGTTGTAACAATGTGATTTGATACTTATTGTCCTTGTATGCTACCGTGCATGAGGTGGTTGAAGATAGATTTGACATGAATATCAAGCCACAAGCGAACACAGCCCTTTTTTGAGATATATTTTGCTCTTTTTCTATGATTTTCTTGTTTCTTATTAGAGAGAGAGAGAGTGAAAAAGAAGTAGCTCTCTATTTAGAGAAGAAAATTAGGGAAAAGAGAATAAATTGAAGTGTTTCATGCGGCGTTGGGTAGGAGCTAGGACGGGTTATACAAAAGAAAGATGAATTGCTCTGTTGCAGGATCGGAGTTCGGGAAGGATATGAGAGGATGGTTGCTGGGTTGTGTTGGTTTGTAGTAAGAGTTCAGGCAAGGAAGGATGCTGTAGCATGAGGAATGGTGAGCAAATAGGTGTGTGGCTTTCGGGGTGGTGCGAAGTGCGAGGAAGAGCTGGATGAGATGCGGCTGAGGATCTCATTTTTAGCAAAATTGAATTCGGGATGAATTGTGAGGAAGAGCTAGATGGGTTTGTGTTGGTTTATAGCAAAATTGATTTTTCTGATTTCCTAATAAGACCCAATTAGCCTGCTTCCGCAATGATACAGCTGGAAAATGTGAGCTCACCGAGATGGCTGGAGGTCACCTAAAGCAGAACTGTGATACTGTTTGTTGAGATTGCAACAACAACCTGGGTCCGAGAATTTGAGACCAACGTGCGCTTTCTGTTACTTGGATAGGAACCCAATTTTAGGGTGGATCGGTTCTTGAGGTTTTGTCTGCCATGAAAGATTTTATGGGAGCAAATACAAGGCCTCTTCTGTTATTATGTGAATTCTTTCTAAGATTTTCTATAGTTGGGATTTGTACGAATGAAAGGTGGATACCATTTTTTTGTTCTACTGTGATGTATATAATTTTATCATTTTGAAGAAAATTTAAGTATATTATATTTATTCAATGACTTTTATTTAAATTTATTTTTTGGAATCTCTTAAAATTGTGAATTAAAAAGGTTGAGAAATCTCTTGAAAAGTTGTTTTGCCCCCCGTTCTGAATTTTTTTCTGGTATACCAATTGCTCTTTGTGCTCTCAAATTATGCTTCAACAGTTTTGAGAAGCTTGAAAATTTATTTTTTTTGCCTTTATGCGGGAATCCGAACAATGTAAATTTTCTGTAATTTTGATGTTTTAGATAATCCGAACAATATAAATTCTCTGTAATTTTAGGTTTTCGGAATACAAGCAGTCAGATATCAGCATCCTTCTCTTCCGACGGAAGATACATTGTCTGTGCCAGCGAGGACTCTAATGTCTACATATGGAAGCGTGGCACGAAACGTAGTGCCAGTGGAGGAGGGAAAAACAAGGGTTGGGTTACGACCCGATCTCACGAATACTTCTACTGTAAGGATGTCTCAGTTGCAATACCATGGCCAAACAATGGAAGCAAGTATGTGAAGCATAATCTGCCATCACCATCCTTATGCAACCTGGGAGCATCAAACAGATCGCAGAAATCAACCTTCAGCATTGATAACCCCTTCCCAAAGAAGGGCTCGTTGGAGGAGATGCTTCATACGAGCACCGAGACAACGCAAGCATCGTCATCGCGTACTTCATCTGGCTTGAGCAACTCACCTTCTTTGCGCTCCCTCCGGTTTTCTGTTAATTCATCGTCATCATTTGTGCCTTGGGGGTGGGGTGGCAGAGGCAATAAGGTAGCTGCAAGCGGCATGGAGAGTTCAAATGCGTGGGGTCTAGTTGTTGTCACTGCAGGCCTGGGAGGGAATATCAGGATATACCAGAACTTTGGCTTCCCTGTGAGGCTTAACAGGCAGAACAACTTGTTCTAGGAGGATGAGATTGTGCTATTTCATTCATATTTGAGTTGAAATACGGAAGAATATATTTAATGTCGTCCTTCTCAGCATTTCATCTTGCGCGTGAGAATTTCATGCCTTTTATAATCTGGTACGTTTGGTTCCTGGAAGATGATAAGAGGATAAGAGGATCAAACACTGAGATTTTGCTTTCATTTTACTTCTTTTTGTCTGATTTTTTATTTTGTTAGTTCTTTTACGTGCCATGGTTGTCATTTTTCCGAACTCCTGTGGAGCAGTGCTGAAGGGGTTTCGTGGAGCAAATCTTTGAGATGTTAACATTGGAGGAAATTGTATTGTAAAAACTGTATGATAACGTTTATTTTTTTGGATTTAATAAACTTTCACGCAACAGTAAATGTTTGGGAAAAGAATATTATTAAATTTGTTAAAAATAATGCTTCTTACCTAAAATAATTATTTTTCATATTTATTTTATTGATTATATATATATATATAATATATATATATATATATAGATCTGTGTGTGTGGGGTATATATGTTGAATCTCAATTTGTATGTGAATCACAACCTCATGACAGTGTAAGAATTGAGAGAATGAATGGTAATACATTTTTTCCTACTCATAAAATGATCTTATTTATAGAAGAGGGTTTAATATAAGAGTTGTATAAGATATTTTAGTTAATTTATATTTATGAGTATCATTAGGCTCCCCTTCGCTCGATCAATTGAACTTGTTAAGTCTGGTTCGGTCAGTTAGGTTACGATAGTGTTGTTGATCGGTTAAGCTTGATTGGTTATGGGTCAGCAGGACTACTCGATCTACTAGGCTTTGTTGATTGGTTGATCTAATCTAGTTGACCTTGGATCCTAGATGAGCTCTTGCTGGCAGAGTGAGACTAAACTATCAGACATAGAGTGAATCATCATAACCTGATAAGTAAGTCATTTCATAACTAGAAAAGACTTTGAGATGACTAGAAGACTGTTCTGTTTTCAATTCTTGGTTCCTGATGAGGAGTTCCGGGAGAGTCATTGGGATGGTCATATTTAGAAATTTAGACTTTCCTCGAGTCAGATGATTGGAAGGTATGTTGCCGCCTTCAGTGGGTGAGACAATGATTAGCAGTCGGAGCTTTCCCATTCCCACGACATACCTCATCTTCATGACTTGCTAGTTCGGGCTCAGACTTGATTTCGGTCCAGTAAATAAGAGAAGGTTGATTGACTTCACCAATTTGCCGACAGCCCAATAAATGTTGGAGTGGCTGACTGACATAACTGATCCCACTTTCGGTCTTTCTGCAAAGGCCTACCATTCGATGCAACTCGATTATAAACAACTTGGCATCCTCTTTGTTTCTTGGTGCTCTGCACCCGAAGGACCTGCAATTGAGAAAGATCTTTTAGTGAGGATCCAATAAGCTGTCCTCTTGATAAGAATTAACTCATTAGTGGAGATCCTTGTAATAATAACAGATGACTCAAATAGAGTAAATCATGTCTGCACCTTCAATAATTTCTCTGTACAGACCACCATAATGATCGCTTTCCCCTCTGCCGCAGTGGCTTTTGGCTGGGCAGGCTTCACACGGACAACCGCTCATGCTTTCTTCTTAGGGCTTGGGTGGTAGTCGATGCCTCTTACTTAGCCTCTTAGGTGAGTCATTCATCTGAACTTTATCAGAAGTAGCAGCCTGTTGACACCATCCAAATCGAGACACTTGTGGACATTAATTGTTTGTCGTCAACCTCTGTCGCTTCCACCAGTATTGATCTGGCACCTTCTTTTTGGACTTGGTGGAAGGATCCTCACACTAAATGATTTGGATGTTCCGACCTTTGGATAAAGGATAGAAACAAATGTGCAACATCTAGTCCTTCACTTTATTCTCCAATGCCACAAGTTGGCGCTTGTCGAGTGAGGCAAACTAATCATAACTATTTTGACCAACTTGAGATGAGAACATGTATGTGAAGAGTTCTTTTGACCACTAGATTTTTGACCGGTGGCAGAATATGACGTAAGTCATAATGGTGATGATGGAAATAGGCAGAATCTGAGCAAGAATGATTCCATATTGGTTGAAGATGACCTACAACTCATGACAGAGAGGCAACCTCAAGTTGAAGAAAATTTGTTCCTTGTAGAAGATGAGGTCATTTCCATATTGAGTGGTCACTCGATCGCGCTCATCGACAGCCCAAGCCTGATGGAGGAATCATAAACGCACACATCCTACATCCGAGCCATTTCCCCTTGGGTCTTCATTGACGTTTGGTTGTAACAATCCACCTGAATGCTTTTAGAGAGTATTATGGTGCAATCTAAATGGAAAAGAGAATAGAAAGTCGAGGGAGCAAAGAGAAGAGACGGGAAAAAGACAGAAAAAAGTGAGTCATCATTAACTGTACATAACCTTATGTCCTTGCTTGAGATTTGAGCCAGTGCATGGGTAGCCACCATTCGTGCTGTGGTAAGACTCTCACCAATGTTTATCAGACGAGAGTTGTCATCTAGATCCAGTGGACTAGCTCCATCAAAAAATGACATAAAGGAAAGGAAACCCCAAAAAGAATCAAAATCTAACATGTAATATTGAGACTCCTTATACTGAGGAGTCGATCCCACTTATACGAGTTAAGGCTCTTGTTTCCTTGGGATGACAAAGCACCAAAAGCTTCTTGCATTGTTTTTTTGGTCTATAATTTTCTATTGACATGATTTCATCTTCCTTTTATCCTACATTTTATATGCTATTTTGACTTATTTATTATGGATTTACACTTGTAGGAGGTTTTTGTTGGCGTTGCACATATTACATGTGACTAATATGCACATTTTTGAAAATCATGGAAATATCATTTTGGTGAATATGATTTACCACCACACTGATATGGGGTCCGACCCCACAAAAAAAAAATGAAAACCTAAAGGATTCCTGGACTCTTTGTTTATGATGTTTAAACAAAAAATATAGGAATCCAAAAGAGTTAGTTGTACTCCTCTAAGGAAGAAATGGGCAAAGTTAACAAACAGAAAAGAAGGGTAATTTGGTCTGAGAGGGAAACAAACACATTACTGATGCATGAAAACAACTATTCCTGATCAATAAGAGAGAAGAAGTATTCCCCAGCGGAGTCGCCAGAATTTGTTGGTCGCCATACGGTTAAGTGCGTTTTAATTTAGTGTAATATAATATTTAGAAATTAGGGATTTTAATTTTAAGAAAGTGGGGTCAAACTGATCCCATTGATTCTTACAGTTTGGATAATCGAGCTAACCACGAGTAATGTACCACCCTGAAAGGTAATACACTACTTGATAATACGCTCAATTAAATAAACTATAGAAATAAATGACTTCCGTTTAATATACAAGTTTGCATGATGACCGACAGATTCCCCAATTCAATATGGGAGTCAAATATGGTTTATTTTAAGTTTGGGTTCTTTTTAAGTTCCCTATAAGAGTAAGTCCCTATAGTTAATTACATCTTAAGCAAACGGATCACGTAAGAAAACTCTCGATTAAATCTAGGAATCTTTTGTTTTCCTGAGTTCAAAAGGAAGTGTTTTCAACGAACATGATTGTGAAATCTCTAATAGGGTGAAAGATTTTATTTTAAGAATCAAAGGAAGAAAAGAATGAGAGATTGAAGGACCAGAATAAGTTCTTAGTAATCCCCCAAACTATCCTAATGTTTGGCTCAATTTAGGATGATATTAATTTAAGTTAACTCTTGCAAGTTTTATTATTTAGAGCTTAAATTTATGTAATGATGATTTACACAAAAAGCTTAGAAAGATAGGAGGTTTTACGTCGAGGGACTACCTCAGAATCCTAAAATAAGTTGGAACATGCTGCATATCAGAACTATGCAGGAGCCTAAAAAAAGGATAGGTTTTATGTCATAAAAGACAGCCTCAAAATCCTAAGAATTGTTATTTAAACTAAAGAAAGGTCTTGAACGAGCTATCCACGAAGTCTGCTCCAAGTTCCACATTGAAATGTCTTCAGGTCTTCAAGTCTTCAGGTCCTCCAATCTTATTATTAAAAAAATTATTATTTTTATAATTTTACAATGAATTAATTAAAGGGTAGTGGAGGTATAGTTTAAACGTAGGCCAAGGCTAAATTTACTAAAGCTAAGTAATTCCCTAGTATTATGATTTCTAGGTTCTTCCTAATCTAAACAACTTTTATTCCTAATTTATTTGTCCTTAACACATGCATTCTATATTTGATAAAAATAGTGAAAGAACATGCATTGAGATACATAAAGCAATAAATAGAGCAAATAAAGATACAATGTTTTATCAAATTTTTATTAAATTTTAATTATTTAATTAGTGGAAACCCAGTCAAGATATTCATGGCTCCGTCGTTCTGAGTCGCCGGATGCCCTAGTTTAGTTAGTCCAAAACCGCCCACCAGGATTGGAAGATTCTTGTCAACATCCACAGAATGCATTGTCTAAGAAATCTTCGTAAACTAGAACAAAAATTAAGTTGCGTTATGCGATCTTTGTGATTAAGATTTAATTGGTCATTGAGTTACTTTATCGATTTTAGGGTTGAAATGTTTTAGGTTGTTTATATCTTGTTGTCAGATTTTAAGTGTTTTATTTTAGTTATTTTTGTTCACTTGTTATTACTTATGTGAACTTGACGACTTTAAAGCTGACTAAACCTCAAAGCCATGCTTTAAAGCCTTGTTCCATTTGGTTTTGTTTAAGTTTAAGTTTTAATATGTTTTATATAAAATTTACCCCTGCCAATGTGTTATATTTTATTTCTTATGTGATGTTCAAGTTTAGGGGTTTAGGTTTAACTTAGGTTTAAGGTTATACCTAAATGGTTCTCCTATGTTCAACCTATGGGTTAGGTTCTAACCTAAGGTTTAGGGTAGGTTTAGGTTAAGGCTAAGTTGTGATTTAGGTTTGTTTCACCTAAAGATTAGGGTTAACTAACATAAAGTTTAGGTTAACTAATCCTATTGATTTCAGGTTAGCTAACCTAGGGCTTAGGCTTAACTAATGTTATGGATTAGGGTTAACTAACCTAAGGTTTAGTCTTAGCTAATCCTATGGATTAGGGTTAACTAACCTAGGGTTTAGGTTAGTTAATCATATTGGTTTAGGGTTAACTAACCTAAGGTTTAGGCTTTGCTAATCCTATGGATTAGGGTCAACTAACCTAAGGTTTAGACTTAGCTAATCCTACTATTTTAGGGTTAACTAACCTAAGATTTAGGTTAACTAATCCTATTAGTTTAGGGTTAGTAAAGCTTAGGTTAACTAATCCTATTGGTTTATGGTAAACTAACCAAAGGTTTAGGTTAACTAATTCTATTCATTTAGGGTGGGTTAACCCACATAAGGTATAGGTTAACTAATCCTTTTAGTTTAGGGTTAACTACCCTAAGGTTTAGGTTAACTAAACGTAGTGTTTTAGATTGGCTATTCTTAGTGGTTAGGATCATTAATCCTAAAGGTCTAGGTTAAGGCTAACCAAAGGTTAAGGTTTAAATTAGGATGAACCTAATGTGTAGGTTAAACTAAACTAAAGTTCATGCTGACTAACCCTAAACTCCGAGAAATTCAGCTGAATTAAATGATATTATGACTTAAATCTCAAGTTTAAAATGGTCCAACTATTCAAATTTGACTTAGCTAAAGGTTATGTTTTCCCAGGCTAGACTCGGTTTAAAGACCGGCTGACCTAACTAAAGCCCTAAATGACTAAAATTGAAAATGGGTGATTGACTCAAATCCTCAAGTTGGTTGACCAGGTTTGTAATCAAGTTGAACAGGACCTAAAGAGAATTGGCAGGGTTGAACTTGGGTTGAGCTTGGGCTAGGTAAACTTAGCCTAAATTAAACCTGAACCGTAATTATTGTGTTTTAATTATAAAAATTATTTTAAATGTGATTTTAAAATTTTTAAACCTCTGTTTATGGTCAAAAGTTCAATCAGAGAGAGTTTTACAATTTTTTATAATTTTTATGATTTTTAATTTACATAAATATGTCGTTTTGTTCAAAATTTTAAATACAAATACAAAGACATTAAAATATCTTGGAAAAATCAGAGAAGTTTTCCCCAATGTCATTTAATATCTCTATCAAATTTCATATTTTCCTCATTTATATTTTAATTTTTATTCTTTAAATACTCGAGAACTTCAAAAATTAATTTAAAAATATTTACTTTGTGAAAAGTTGTGATTTTAATTAAAAAAAATTCTCCTTTCCCTGAGTTTATAACATCTTTTGGTTTTTTTTAGTTTTATATAAAAAGTTATGTAATTTTGAAGTTAGGTCATAATTTTTGGAATTAAACCAAAAAAAAGAAAATAATCCCGAATTTTCTCCTCCCTCGCGTGACACCCGCGACACGCGTACAGAGTAAACCGACACCTGAAACTTCCCGGGTTTCGTTCTCCTTCGATTCTCAACCAAATTTCACGTCCTTGGACTCGTTTTGTTCAGCTTGAAGTGTAGATTACATCCGTATGGATACTTGAGTATTTTGTGATTTATTTTTTGATCTGGAAGAGAGAGAAGTTCAGAATTATCATTTCAAATTAAGAGATAAACATGAGACTAAGAGGTTTGTCCTCAAATTTTTTTGAATAAGTAGGCCTCTTTGAGCGTATCCAAGTCCTTGAGACATTGATTTGACGTGACTTTCACGTCGGATTGGAGGTTCATCTGAATTTAGCTCAGCTTCGGCTTTTCCAGCGAGGGAGGGGTTGGGGGAGTTGCTGCTGTGTTTGGAGAAGAGGGGCTTTTATAAGCGGAAAAGAAAGTAGTTGGAGTGAGAGGCTGCACATGGTTTTAGGTTTTATTTATTTATTCTTTTTATTTTGATGGCGCGTGCTGATGGGAGGATTTAGAAGAGAGAGGGAGGAGGAGATTTTTTTATTTTTATTTATATTATTATATGGGCTGTAGAGAGAGAGAGAGAGAGAGATGGAGAGGGAGGTGTGAGAGAGGGAGAGAGATTTATTTATTTTTTTTCATATGGGCTATAGAGAGAGAGAGCGAGAGAGATGAAGAACTGTGAAAGAGAA
>NEWO01000053.1:2242294-2272881 GCA_003013225.1 Phalaenopsis aphrodite
GTAGCCATGACTTGACCGTGGTCATTGTAATTTATTAAAGGATTGTCGTGATTTGGCAAAGAGTTGTCGTGTACTGGCAAAAAGATTTTGCATGGCCTCGAGTGGACATAGCCTCAGGGGTGTAGTAAAGAGTGTGTTTTTGTTTTGGTGTATGTGTAGTCTGTGCTAATGTAGCAAAGTGTACAAATTTTAGTTTGGTGTGTGCGTAGTCAATGTCGACATAGTGTGAGTAAACTTTTCATATGCTGTGGGTGGAATAGGTTCCCCAAACGTCCTGTGAGGTTTTTTTTACTATTCTGATTTTATTAAATTAAGAAGGAATGCATTAAGACTGATATCCAACCCGATAAACAGCAAGTGTCGAGAATGGAAGAGGACAAAGCTATCCCAGGTGCCGAGAAAAGAAGAGGCTATGAAGCCGATCATATGTGCTGAGAAAGGATGAGGCTATGAAGCCTATCCCAAGTGCTGAGAAAGGATGAGGCTGTGAAGCCTATCCAAGGTTGCTGAGGAAGGATGAGGCTATGAAGCCTATCACAGGTGCTAAGGAAGGATGAGGCTTCTATGAAGCATATCCCAAATGCCGAGGAAGGATAAGGCTATGAAGCCTATCCCAGGTGCTGAGAAAGGATGAGGCTATGAGCTTATCCCAGGTGCTGAGAAAGGATGAGATTATGAAGCCTATCCAGGTTGCTGAGGAATGATGAAGCTATGGGCCCTATCCCAGGTTCCTGAGGAAAGATGAAGCTATGAAGCCCATCCCAGGTGTTGAGGAAGGATGAACCTATCCCAAGTGCTGTGGAAGGATGAGGATATGGTTGCTATCTGAAATGCTGAGAAAGGATGAGGCTATGAAGGCTATCCCAAATGCCAAGGAAGGATGAGACTATGAAGCCTATCCCAAATGCTGAGAAAGGATGAGGCTATGAGCCTATCCCAGGTGTTGAGAAATGATAAGACTATGGAACCTATCCTAGGTTGCTGAGAAAGGATGATGCTATAAATCCTATCCCAAATGCTGAGAAAGGATGAGGCTATGAAGCCTATCCCAGGTGCTGAGAAAGAATGAGGCTTTGAAGACTATCCCAAGTTGCTGAGAAAGGATGAGGCTGTGAAGCCTATCCTAGGTGGTGAGAAAGGATGAGGCTATGAAGCCTATCTCAGGTGCTGAGGAAGGATAAGGTATGGAGCCTATCCCAGATGCTGAGGAAGGATAAGGATATGGAGCCTATCCCAAGTTACTGAGGAAGGATGAGGCTATGAAGCCTATCCCAGGTTGCTGAGGAAGGATGAGGCTATGAAGCCTATCGCAGATGCTGAGAGAAGATGAGGTTATAAAGTCTATCCCAGGTTTCTGAGAAAGGATGAGGCTATGAAGCCTATCTCAGGTTGCTGAGAAAGTATGAGACTATGAAGCCTATCACAAATGCTAAGGAAGGATCAGGCTATAAGGCATATCCCAAGTTGTTGAGACTATGGAGACTGCAGAGATTGCTGTGGAATTTGTGAAATTGTAGGGATTATGAAGCTTTGCAGAGAATTTATGAAATTTATAAAAGTTTGTGAAAGAGCAGAGATTTGTAGCAAATGTAAGATATATGTAAATGTGAACAATTTATGGTGCCAAAAGACCAGAAATCTATAGAAAACAACATGTAGAAAATTGTGGTTTGCTAGTTTGTTTTGTGCTTAGAGCGCTTTTCAAGCATTTTGAAAGATTTCCGTTTTATTGTAAGTATATGAATTTTAAAAACATTTGTGAAAGTGTAGAAAAATGTTATGTGTCAAATTTTATTGTTGATTATGTTTTTTTTGAAGGTTTGCTATAAGTTTTAAGTTTTGGACCAAGTCACAATCAACTGTCGTATTCACGTTTCTATGAAACAAGCTTTTGTTTTCAAAATGTCATGACGTATGTCACCTCCCAAAGTATCGGTAATAGTAGCTTCTCTTCTTAGGTACTATCTGAAAGGTTCACTTTGAGCATACACAAAGGTATGTTGCTTTCAAGACTGCATCGACTGAAAATGTTGCAACTTTGTACTTTCATTGTAGTTGACATTGTAATAATTATCATTGTAGTAGTTGTTACTTTTTTCTTACCACTGACTTCATTGGATGACCTTTCGAAGTTCATTCACAGTGCTCTTTTTACTAAAGTGTTGAACTTCCCGCAAGGATAATGTGGCCCTGATCTTGATGACCTTGACCTCTTTATTACTAATTTGACTTTGCGGAGGTTGTTTGCACTGTATTTGAGAAATCACTTTAATATTCTATTAATTATTCTTAGTGTTGAATTCTTCATGGTGCTGCAGAATATGACTTCAGAGTCGAATTTCCATTAACTGCTAATAGCATAGCCTTCCACCTTAAGTTTCCCCTTTTTGGGCCTAAATGGGTTTTAAAGCTTTAGATCATGTAATCAAAACATTCTTCATTTCCCAAAGATTTTTGAAGCCTCATTAATAATCGACAAAAAGACTTAAGATAGCTTAACATTTTTCTGAACATAATATCAAAGACTTTTCTTAAGATGACATTTAAAGTTTTATTAACCAAGAGATGACTCAGACACCAATCTTTGACTGTAAATCCACCTCAATCTTCTCCTTAAAGGAATTATTGCACATTCAAATTTCATTTTCTTTGCTCAACAATTTTTTTTTGAGAATTACTATATATGCTAATGCTTTTGAATGTTTGAATGTCCTTAATAAACAGTTCTCACATGTTTTTTAAGATGAAGTTTTTGATATTACAACTTAATTGAAAGTTTGGACCCAGTCACATTGCATAAGATTAAAAGACCATTGATATCCTCAATCAATTACTCGTATTTTAATCACACTTTAATATTTTTTGAAAATTTTTAGGACCCAGTCCAAGTCCACTAAAGTGACAAGCTATCCTATTAGGAGATTTCATTTTCCCCTTCTAACAAGCAGAATTTTGGAACTCTGTGCTTACTCTATTTTCAATAGAGTAGGTGTAGAATGGAACAACTAGCTCGACCAGAATCTTATTGATGGAACCCATTTCAAGTTTCTTTCAAAAATTCTTCTGAGATTGATATGTTACCATTCTTAAAGCTATCCTCAAGCTAGTCTTTGAAACAGAAGCATTCCTCTATTGTGTGTCTGACGCATCTGTGGTACAAACAATATCTCGGATGACCCTTACTATCAATGTCGTCTGGTCTCTTTGGTTCAGGTAACTTAAATTCAGGATTTTTCATCAAATTGTGGAATATCCTTTCACTGCCTCATCTTTTAAAAAAAATGTCTTGTTCAAACCAAAGCTAATCTTTGGCATTATTTTTTATTCCCTTTAAAGGTCTAATCTTGTTTTCTTCTTTGCGCTTTATCGAGTGATGCTGACTTTGAGCTTGATCTAACTTAAAACTCTGATGTCATTGAGGCAAAAGCTTCAACTATCCTTTTGTCATATGAAATTTCTTTGCATCCTGACGACGACGGGATGACACATGCGGTAACAATAAACCCATCGACAGTAACAGTAACCATCAAGACAAAATCACATTCTTTCTCATCTTTAATGTGAACTGTTTCTGACTGGCTTACCTATTGAGACATTATCTGCAATGATTATGGCTGCCTTTGAATCCACAGTGGCTACTGATCCCTGGATACTTAATACTTATGCACAGTATAACAATAGTTCTTATGGTATTTTTTTTACTTATATTTCCTTATTTTGCAACAAAACCAAAAACTTGATCTTGAAAAGAATAAGAATTTAACTTTTTAATTTATATATATTTATATTGTGATACTATGTAAGTATACGTATTGTTATCAAGTAAGATAAGACTTTTTGATTAAGACTTGAATATTGAACCCACAGAGAATATACAATATGCGATTTTTAGAAAGTTTTTTAATTTTTAAAAAGATAATTACTTAAACTAAAAATATTTTTTTTAGGAATTTAAAATTTAAATATTTTTTGCTATTTTTGATATTTTTACGAAATAGTAACAACTTAAAAAGATAACTAAATTTTTTGTAGAAGAAAAGTACTTAATATCTTCTTATCATGCATCAATAATAAGTATAAGAATTCTATTCTAGATGTATGCAAACTGTGTTGTGCTAAATAGGAGCAATAATATTCTTTACCCTTACTAGAGATGCTATAAAGAACATTGGCTAATTTAAAGTTTGAATAGTTCTGAAGACCGACTAGACAGTGAAGATACTAGCTCTCACTCTAGAGTTCCCTCGATTCCCTCCACCTAAGGGCTAGCATTCTCGTATCAGAACCTAAAACAATAAACTAAGTCGGGGGCTTTAAACTGTCACTTTAAAGTCCTCTAACTCTACACCCATCAATGAATATTTTCCTATTTATTTGCACTAAATCATATGAACTACATTTTCATTCATACAACCTCATGTGAATCTTTCCAATTATTGACAGAGATAATACCAACCCGGCTCTTACATATTTTCACAACAAATTTTAACATCTGGATTGGCCAAATCAAGAAGTAAATGAAGTACATGGATTTAAATCATCACAACTTCTTCCAACATTAAAGATCAATACTCTCCACAACTTCCATCCAAAACTTAATTACTTATCATTTTAAGAAAAAAGATAAAGAAAACTACTCAAAATCTATGGAGAAAACAAAACCACACTTTGGTTTAAAAGAAGAAATCATTGTCAAACCAACAATAAGCCTCAATTAAAACCATAAGTAGTCTAAAAAAAAGATAAAAACTTATCTCAAGTCCTCCACCAAACTCTTGAAGTTCCTTTAATTCTCTTCTCTTTTAAAATCACTCAAAACAAAATAACAAAAAGGATAAAGTAAATAAAAAGTTGTTCCTGAAAATTTCTCCGAACTAACTTCCCAGAGAAGAACTTTCGAAACTTGCCAATATTTTCAGGACTCTTTTCTAAGTCCTCTCTTCTACTTTTTATATTTTTCCATGAGTTCCTTGGGATCTCTTCAAAATATGTCTTGATTCGATGTATTTACGCAAGAGACTCATCCTTCCAGGATAATTTTTGTCCATGGTGGTTATAACCACATATTAAGCCAATGAGTGCCTAAAAAACCTCTTCAAATTTTGTGAAAACCGATTTTACACGTCTAGTAACTACTACTGGAGCTTAAGTGTGGGGTCTCGGTGCTTAGGCGTGACCTTCTTTATTTAACCAGCGCTTAAGCTCCGGATCTGGCCCCTAGGCGCCAAAACTCTTTTGCATAATTTTTCACCTTTTTGCTCCAAATTTGATCCTTTTTCACACCTTTAAGCATTGTTTTTCTATTTTTACTTGTATCTGCTAGAAAAACACAAAAATACCTTCCATTAAAGTGCAATATCTCAAAAATAGGTATAAAAATGTGTCTAAAAATACTATATATTTTAGGTGTATCAAAATCTTCCAAATTTAAAATGTTACTTGTTCTCAAGTGACACTTCAATCTTTAAAAATCAAATATGTATGATATGTATATGAGTTTCATTAGAAGTTACTAAAATTTAGATTTAGAAATATAGTAGTCCAATTTAGAAAAAATAATTAGTAAATGAGACTAACTTAAGGTTTGAAAATTTTTAACGTTAAGAACTATGAAAATATGAGTTCCTATCTAATTCATAAATATTGTAAGTTCTCTAAATTTAGATTTTAGTCTTTTATTTTCTCTACTTAAATTTTTTTATTAAAAATAATTTTAGTTACTATATTATATTTACAAGCTTAAAATTTTATCAAGTCTTATACTTTAAAAAGATCAAATATAGAACCAATTTTTGATTAGGAACTAATCGTCAAGCTTCTCCTCCCTTAAATTTCTTTTCTTTTTCTTTTCTTTTTTCTTTTTCTTTTTTTTTTCTTTTTTAGGCAAGGTTACTATATCTGGATAGACCTTTAATGATTTTGAATTCCACTTCTCCTTTCCTAAAGTAAAGTTTTGATATAAAACTTTTACTCATAAATATCATAATAGTTTTGAAAATCATTCTAATAAAAAAAATTCAAGTATTAAAAATAAAAGTATAAATTATTTAAATTTTTCAAAAAATACAATTTTTCTTAATAAAGATAGTCACTTATATCAATCATTTTCTATACTAAAAACTTTTAACTTAAAGTTTTTCTTCATTACTTAAAATTTTAACTAAATTTTCTTACTCCTTTCTAAAATCAAATTTTACTTCCCTAATATAACTTCATATAGATAATCAATTTTTCTTTTAAAATCAAATTCACTTTTAGTACACTTGAGAACAAATAAAATTCTGGTTTTGAAAATATTTTTCATCCCCCCAAACTTAAATTTTTAATATATTAAACAGTTTAGCATCAGATAATCATATAGGTAGGAATGAAAACTTAAAAATAACATGATAACATGAATTTTTACATTCTAATTATACAAGTATAAAACTAAAGACAAGAGTAAAATTAATTTTGATCAAATTTTCAAACATTTTATTTTAGTTTAACATGTAGAGATTCAAATAGACTTCTAAACAGTGGGTATAAAAACAAACAACACACTAACATGATAAAAGAAAATTACAGGGTAGTAGTTTCTGAATTTCAAGTTTAAGATCTAAGTTAGCAAGACTACTACTTTATAACAAATATGAAATTAAGTTAAGTTCTATACTAACCAAATCACATTACTAAACACAAAACAACAGTTACTACCCTAAAATTTTAAAAATGAAATACTATCTCACACAACGATCACAAAAACAAACGAACATAAAAATTCAAAACACAATATAAAACATAGTCCAAAACAACACACAGATGCAAATGTAGCAAGCTTAGACCACATAGTTCATTTCATATTACAATCATAAAATGAAACTCTCAGCTCTACTCTTCATCCTCAGAATCACCGCTGTACCATTTCTCTGCAGGCTCATAATTAGGATATCGGAATATGGAGGAAATTGTACTCCTGGTTCACCTCTAATCAAACTCGCCAATGATGAGTGGAATTTCTCTTCATAATCACTCTTCCTTCTATTATAACTATTAGTATGATCTACAAAATGCTCTAAATTTTGTACCTTATCAGCTGTAAAATAGATATTATCCATCATCTTCTGTAATAACTCATCCTGAGTCTTAGTAGAATCACCTTTAGATGTAGAAGTACGTGAAGTAAATGGTCTAGATGAAGATGCAACAGAGGTTGATGTAGCAGACGTCTCTAATCCATAGCTCCTGAAAACTCCTCCTCTCCAGCCAAAAATTGAATGCTCAGAATAAGTCTTTACATTCACCTTTATGATGGGCTTTAGAGGTAACAAAATTTCCTCCCAACTATCATAATTCCAGCCTGTTCGCATAAAGAAAATATCAAGGAAGCAAATCCCATACCTGCAGTAGTATTAGCAGCAGCTGAACAGATAATAGTGTGATAGATCAAAGCCCCTATGTTGATGAGCTTTCCCTCCTGAATACAATAATTCAACGTTGCTCTCTCTCTGGTCACTTCATTGAGATGATTGGTCGGAAGCAGACAAGCATAAATGAAATAGTGCCAAGCCTTTGAAGGTGCACATAACTTTGAAGTTGGTAAATTTACTCTCCTCTCATTGGCAATCTTCCAAAGTCCTCTCCCAATAGTAAAGTATGAAATAATCTCGTCTAACTCTGCTTACGTAGGACTATAATTTGCATAAAAACACAAAGTCTCCGACGGCAAATGGTAAAACAAGTTGATTACCTCTGGTGTAAAATGTATCAACTTCCTTCTAACCATAACTCGATTGTCCTTAGCCTCTGGGAGATTTGCATAAAACTCCCTCACAACAGAAATTACAATGACAACAGAGAAACAACATAACTGTTCCCACTGTCGGCGGACTATCAGGTCTTCCACTTCTCCACCTGGACTCTTAAAACATTGCTCCTGAATCAATTTTTATGACTGTAGAGCATAACTATATCGATCCTATGCTTTTGAATTGACAAATTTTCTTGAATCAAATGGGCTCTTTCCTCTGCTCCTTTTCATTCTTGGTGCCATTCTACAAATTTGATAAATTCCAAAAATAACTTTAAAAATCAAGTTTAAATCACTAAACTAAATTTCCAAAAGCACTAACTAAATTTTCCAAGCAATTTCCATAGAAGTTTCTCCACTTTTCACCATGAATAGTAAATTTTCAAAATCTTCCAAATGTGCTTAAAATATATGGTGAAAATCCAAAATTTTTGCATCAAAGTAAAGCTCTTACCTCAAGGAACGTGTATGTAGCAAATCTCACTCAATTGCACCAAGAAATCTCCAAATTTCACTTGCCCCAACCCTCAAAATTGTGAACTTGAGTTGGGGAAGACGATAGGAGGTGTTAAAAATGGCTTTTTCGGAGCTAAAATTCACTCTTAACAGTTTGCAAACCGGTTTTCGTGAACCGGTGCTTAAGCCGGGTAAGTGGCGCTGATGCGCCTGCCTCTCAGGTTGGCTCACGCTTAAGCGTGAGATGTGGTGCTTATGCGCCAACAATTTTTGAAAATTTTAATTGTATGTAAAATGCACTATTAGCCTAAGTAAAGCACCCTTAAATGGTCTCACAACACTTAAATGACTATTTTTATTTCCTATAACTCCCTTCTCTCTCAAAATTCTCATAATTATTAATTCAATTTGAGGCTAAAAATAACATAGATTTTCACAAAAACAAACTTATATTAATTCACAAACAAGTACAAGCACATTTAACACTTAGTTCTCTCTCCAAATTGTCTTGGATAAGAAAATTTTCCTAAGTATAAAATACTTAACACACATTTACAATTAAACACATAAGTGACACAAACACTAAACACAAGACATAAACACGAACACACTTAACATGACTCCAAACACACAATTTTTAACACTTAATTTAATGCCACTCTTCAGTAGAAGGAACAAATTCTTGTCTCTCAGTAGTCTCTCTAGGAATATAGAGTTGATAAAATGAACAGTGGTGACAAGCTCTAATACTATCATCTTCGATCCACTTTTATTTAAGGAACATCGCCTTATCCACTTCCTTTATATTACTGGTATGGCTAAATTGCATCTTAAGTTTCCACCCCATATGTTCTAGATGAGCATGCAATTCAAGCACCTTAGTCTCTAATAAAGATATAGTATTCTTCATCTGGTTGATCTTCTCTGATATCCCTTCAATACTAACGACTAAGAAACCGTTATACATCTCATATGCACTTTGAATAATGAACTTCTTCCTCATGACTTCTTCCTTCTTCTTTAAATCCATCTCCTATGAAGACATTTTCTCTAAATCTCTCTCTTTATTAGACTTTTAGGGCTAAAAATAATCTGGGGTGAAATTCCTTCACAAACCCCTTTTATTTATACCTCATAACTTCTAGGCACGACTAGAAATAGCTAAGACACGTTTATTCTAACTAAATTGCAGTTAAACCTTCTAGAAATGGAAGTTTGCACATGTGATTAAATTGCCGCGCTTAAGCGTTGAATCTGGCGCTTAAGCGCCAATGCCCATTTTTGCACCAGTCAACTTGATGTCCATATTCTCATTCTAACATGTATAGGTCACTAAATAAAGTCTAAAATTCATTACTAGCACATAGTAAACTCAACAATACTACCCCAAATTTCTTAATCAAACTCTAAATAACAATCAAAGCAAAACACACTGATAACTATGGGTTGCCTCCCACAAAGTGCTTGATTTTACGTCGTCAGCCCGGCCTAACCAGTGCTCATTCTGGTTGACCAAACATCATTCCATCATCATATTTATGTTGATCCTCTATTTAATAAGGTTTCAGTCTATGTCCATTTACCTTAAAAATTTTCTCAGAATTAGGATCTTTAATATCCACAGCTCCATAAGGATAAACTTTTATCACAACAAATTGGCCCATCCACGTGGACTTAAGTTTGCCTAAAAAAAATCTTAACCTTGAATTATATAGCAAAACTTGTTGCTCTGACTGAAAATTTTTAGTAAGAATCTTTCAATCATGCCATGTTTTCTTCTTTTCTTTATAAATCTTAGCACTCTCATAAGATTCATTCCTTATCTCTTCAAGCTCATTTAACTGTAACAATCTTTTCTCACCAGCATCTTTTAAATTATAATTGAACTCTTTAATAGCCCAATATGCTTTATGCTCAAGTTTAACTAGTAAGTGACAAGCTTTCCTAAATATTAGCCTATATGGGGAAATTCATATAGGAGTTCTATAAGCAGTCCTATAAGCCCACAAAGCATAGTCAAGTTTGACAGACTAATACATTTTTGTTGGATTCACATATTTTTCCATAATTCTTTTAATTTCCTGATCAGATAATTCAGCCAAACCACTTGTCTGAGGATGATAAACAGTAGCAATCCTATGATTTATATGATATTTCTTTAATAACTTCTCCATAATGACATTTTTGAAATGACTTCCCCATCAGTAATGGTAACTCTCAACATCTCAAATCAACAAAATATGTTCATTTTAAAAAATTTTACAACACTTTGATCATCACATCGAGATAAAGCAACAACTTCTATCCATTTGGATACATAGTCCACTGCTAACAAAGTATATAAGTTTTTGAAAGATGGTATAAATGATCCCATGAAATCTAATTCCCAAACATCAAATATTTCAACTTCTAGCATATAATTGAGGGGCATCTCATTTCTTCTGGAAATATTGCATACTCTTTGACATCTATCACAAGTTTTGATATAATCATTAACATCTCTACAAATTGCAGACCAATAAAATCCAGATTGTAGAATTTTGTATGTTATTTTATCAACACTAAAATGTCCCCCAAAATTAGAATTAAGACATTTTTGGATAATTTCATAAGTTTCTTCTAATGGTACACATCTTTGAATGATCAGATCATTTCCTTGTTTATATAAATATGGGTCATCCCAAAAATAAGTCTTAGCTTCAGAAATAAATTTCCTCATTTGTTGGTATGTCCTTCCATAGGGTTTAAGATCACTAACAATATAATTCATAATGTCGGCATACCACGGAACACGCCACTTATTTACATTGAACAAATTTTCATTTGGAAAATATTAATTAATTTCTTTTTCAAAACAGAGTGGTTTTTCTAATTCAAGTCTGTACAAATGATCAGCAATTTGATTTTTAGTTCCCTTCCAATCTACTATTTCAAAATTAAATTCTTGTAAAAGAAAAATCTATCTTATAAGTCTCGGTTTAATATCCTTCTTTTTCACTAAGTACTTAATAGCAGAATGATCTGTATGCACTATATAATGAGTTCCAATCAAATATGATCTAAATTTATCAAAGGCATATACTATTGTTAATAACTCTTTTTTAGTTGTTGTATAATTAATTTGAGTTTCATTAAGAGTTTTACTAACATAGTAAATAACTTTGAGAATTTCATTATATCTTTGTCCTAAAACAGCTTCAATAACATAATCACTTGCATCACACATACGTTCAAAAGGTTTTTCCCAATTTGGTCAAATTATAATTGGTGTAGTGATTAATTTTTCTTTTAATAATTTAAATGCTTTTAGGCATTCCATATCAAAATTGAAAATTGCATCTTTCTCCAGTAAATTACATAAAGGCTTAGCAATTTTAGAAAAGTCCTTAATATATTGCCTGTAGAATCTAGCATGTCCTAAAAAACAACTAATTTCTCTTACATTTGTTGGATAAGGTAAATTAGAGATCACTTGAATTTTAGCATGATCTAGTTCCATACCATTTTCTGATATTTAATGACCTAATACATTCCTCTTGCTACCATAAATTGGCATTTTTTACAGTTAAGGACTATATTTGTTTCTTCACAGCGCTTAAGAACTTTAGATAAATGTTCTAAACATGAGTCAAATGAAGTTCCAAACACTAAAAAGTCATACATAAAGACTTCAATCCCTTTTTCAATTAAATCACAAGAAATTGCCATCACACATCTTTGAAATGTAGCAGGGGCATTACATAAACTAAAGGGCATTCTTCTAAAAGTAAAAGTACCATAAGGACATGGTAAATGTTATTTTCTCTTGATCCTCAGAAGATATTTGAATTTGGTGATAACTGATATATCCATCCAGAAAATAAAAGTATTTATGCCCGGCTAGTCTATCCAGCATTTGATCTATAAAGGGTAGTGGAAAATGATATTTCCTAGTGACAAGATTTAATTTTCTATAATCAATGCATATTCACTACCCTGTAACTTTTCTAGTAGGTATTAACTCACTATGCTCATTCACAGTTATAATTACTCCTCCTTTCTTTAGAACATAATGAATTGGACTAACCCATGCACTATCTGAAATATAGTAGATAATTCCAGCATCTAACCACTTTAAAATTTCTTTCTTAACAACATCTTTCATAATAGGATTTAATATCCTTTGTGGATCAGCCTTGGGTTTGCAGTTTTCTTCCAGATTAATTCTATGCGTACAAATTTGACTGATTTCTTTAATATCAACAATTGTTCATCGAAGGCTTTCTTAAAAATTTTCAGAATTTTCATCAGCTTTTCTTCTTCTTCCTTTATTAACTTCGAGGAAATTATAATAGGTAAAGTAGAGGAATCTCCTAAAAAAATATATTTTAAATGTTCATGAAGTAATTTCAACTCAAGTTCTGGAGGTTTTTTAATAGATGGACAAAATGATTTAACTTTGTCCATAGTGTCCAAAATCTTAAAAATTTCTTGAACATAACTTGAATCTTCCTTAAAGAGGTTTACACATTGATCTAATTCCTCTTCTTGCTCGTGTTCCAATTCTTTTTCAACAAATTTTTCTTCGTAAGTAGTCTTGAAATGACATTCGCTTAGATATCTTATCACATCCATTCTATAACATTCATCATCTTTACCTTTTGCATGGTATTTCATTGATTTTGAAATGTTAAAAGTAACAGTTTGATCATTGACGCACATTATTAATTCCCTTTTCAATACATCTATCATTGCTCTTCCTGTGGCTAGGAAAGGTCTCCCCAAAATGATAGGTATCTCTTTATCTTCCTCCATATCTAGCACAATGAAATCAATAGGAAAGATAAATTGATCCACTTTCACTAGGACATCTTCTATAACTCCTTTAGGATATATTATTGAACGATCTACTAACTGTAGATTTACAGTAGTAGGGGTTATTTCTCCTAATCACAATATTTTAAATATTGATAATGTCATAAGGTTAATGCTTGCACCTAAATCACATAAAACTTTCTCACAAAATTGGTGTCCTATTGCACATGGAATTGTAAAGTTACCAGGATCTTTAAGCTCTTCAGGAAGTTTTTTCTGAATTATAGCACTGCACTCCTCACTAAGTGCAACAGTCTCATTATCTTCAAACTTCCTTTTTCTGTTGAGAATATCCTTCATAAACTTTACATAGCTTGACATTTGTTCTAGCAAATGAAATATTGGTTGCAACCTTCTTAAATATTTCCAGAAATTTTGAAAATTGCTTATCCAACTTATGTTGTCAAAGTCTCTGAGGAAACGGAGGTGGTGGTTTTTCTAAATCAATTTTTGATGGAGAAATAAGTCTTTCAGAATCTTTCAGAGCATCCTCTTTTGATTCTTCAATTTCTTCTCTCTCTACTTCAATGTCCTTATGAACCCTACCTTCCGACTCTCTTCCGCTTCTAAGTTGTACAACTTTAACTTGCTCTTTATTCTGGTTTTTTGGATTTGATTCAGTATTACTAGGAAGTGTTTCATGGGATCTATTGCTTAATGAACTTGTGATTTTCCCAAGTTGATTCTCAATATTTCTTATTGTAGCTCCTTGACTTTGTAACTGATTATCCATTTGTAACACCACTTCTTCTATAGACAACTTCTTATCCTTAAACTGTGTATTAGTGTTGATACCTGGAAGATAAGTAGATTTATAATTATTATTCCCTTAGTTGTTCTAGTTTCCCAATGGGTTTACTTGGTTGTTCCCTCATTGCTGATTATTACCACCCAAATTGTTATTCCAGTTAAAGTTAGGATGGTTCTTCCAACCTGGGTTATAATAATTAGAATATGGTTTATTTTGCTTATTATTTATGGCATTCAAATTTTCTAATGATGTTTGAGAATCTACCATTTGGCCTAATGAATTCTCTTCAATCCTGGAAATTAGTTGAGAAAAATTCATTCCAAATTGGTCTAACTTCTTTGAAATTGCAGCAACTTGATTTGCTAACATAGTAAATGCACCAGTTTCATGAATGTTGGCTACTTCTCAGAAGGCCATTGAAAATTATTGGTAGCCATCTCTTTAATTAAAGCATACGCATCATGAAATGGTTTTGACATCAATGAACCACCAGTAGCGGCATCCACAATAGGTCTAAGAGAACCAATTAATCCATTATAAAAGTTTTGAATTATTAACCAATCTGGTATAGCATGGTGTTAACACTTTCTTAAGAGTTCTTTAAATTGTTCCCATGCTTCATAAATAGATTCCCGTTCAAACTAATTAAAATATGTAATATCATTTCTAAGCTTCGCAGTTTTTGATGGTCAAAAATATTTAGCAATGATATTTTGTTGTAAATCACCCCAAGTTCTGATAGATCTAGGTGCTAACAAATTCAACCACATCTTAGCTTTATCCCTCAGTGAGAAATAAAATAACCTAAGTCTTATGACATCATCTGAAACAACATCGTATTTAAATGTAGCACAAAATTCTAGAAAATTGATAAGATGTAAATTTGGATCTTCAGTTGGTGATCCCCCAAACTGATTATTTGATACCATTTGGATAATAGCAGGTTTAAACTCAAATGAATTAACCACTACAGTAGGTTTTTGAATACTACAATGAAGTTTATCTATAGTAGGGTTGGCATAATCTCTTAAAGGTCTAAACTCTTGATGAATTTCAGCATTTTGATTATTTTGGTTTGTCATTTACGTAATTTTTTTAGATTTTTTTAGATTTTTAATTTTTTTGGGTTTTCTGATTTTTCTAATAGTTCTTTCTCATTCAGAATCGTAGGGCAATAGTCCTTCAGAACCTGAACTACCCATACATTGACATAAAACAAAATAAAATAAAATAAAACATATAAAATAAGATAAAATTTTTAAAGTTTAAATAAGACTTTCTAAAAATAGAAATTTACTTATTTTTTTCTCCGGCAACGGCGCCAAAAACTTGATCCCTGGATACTTAATGCTTACGCATGGTATAACGATAGTTATGATGGTATTATTTTACTTATATTTCCTTATTTTGCAATAAAACTAAAAACTTGTCCTGAAAAAAAATAAGAATTTAACTTTTTAATTTATATATATTTATATTGGGTACTACACAAGTATACATATCGTTATCATGTAATATAGGACTTGTTGATTAAGATTTGAATATCGAACCCAGAGGGAAGATTATACAATATGAACTTTTTAAAAGTTTTTCTATTTTTAAAAAGATAATTACTTAAAATAAAAACAATTTTTGTAGGAATTTAAAAGTTAAATATTTTTTGGTATTTTGATGTTTTTACGAAACAGTAACAACTTAAAAAGATAACTAAAGTTTTTGTATAAGAAAAGTACTTAATATGAAAATATCTTTCTTCTTATCATGAATCAATAATAAGTCTATGGATTTTGCTCTGGAAGTATGCAAATTATGTTGTGCCAAATAGGAGCAATAATATTCTTTACCCTTACTAGAGATGCTATAAAGAACATTGGCTAATTTAAATTTTGAATAGTTCTGAAGACCGGGTAGGCAGGGAAGATACCAATTTTCACTATATAGTTCCCTCAATTCCCTCCACCTGGTGGCTAACATTCTCATATCAGAACCTAAAATAATAAACCAAGTTGAGGGCTTTAACCTGTCACTTTAAAGCCCTCTAACTCTGCACCCATTAATGAATATTTTCCTATTTATTTGCACTCAAACATATGAACTACATTATCATTCATACAACCTCATGTGATTCTTTCCGATTGTTGACTAAGACAATACCAGTCCGGTTCTTACATGTTCTCACAACAAATTTTAATATTTGGATTGGCCAAATCAAGAAGTAAATGAAGTACATGAATTTAAATCATCACAACTTCTTCCAACAATAAACATCAATACTCTCCACATCTTCCATCCAAAGCTTAATTACTTATCATTTTAAGAAGAAAGATAAAGAAAACTACTAAGAATCCATGGAGAAAATAAAATTACACTTTAGTTTAAAAGAAGAAATCATTGTCAAACCAACAATAAGTCTCAATTAAAACCAAAAGTAGTCTAAAATAAAAATATAAAAACTTATCTCAAGTCATCCACCAAAATTTTGAAGTTCCTTTGAGTCTCTTCTCATTTACAATCACTCAAAATAAAATAACAAAAAGGATAAAGTAAATAAAAAGTGGTTCCTGAAAATCTCTCCGAACTAACTCCCCAGAGAAGAACTTTCAAAACTTGCCAAGAGGTGCCTCAAAAACCTCTTCCAAATTCGTAAAAACTGAATTTAATTATCTAGTAACTGCTAGTGGTGCTTAAGCATGGGGTCTCAACACTTAGGCTTGGCCTTCTCTGTTTAACCGGTGCTTAAGTGTCGGATCAAGCGCTTAGGCTTCAAAACTCTTTTGCACAACTTTTCACCTTTTTGCTCGAAATTTGATCCTTTTTCACTTCTTTAAGCATTTTTTCCATTTTTACTTGTATATGAAAAAAAACACAAAAATACCTTCCATTAAAGTGCAATATCTCAAAAATAGGTATAAAAATGTGTCTAAAAATACTATATATTTTAGGTGTATCATCTACCAATTCCTCTATGTTCTTCTCTACTCGACTAATTCATTGATCTTGTTGTAGAACAAACCTTTGTAATTCATCAACGATATCCTTCTTAATGTGTAGTTGAGTGTCTCGCGAATAAGATGAGGGCCTTGCCTCAACAATGAGGATCTCTACAAACTCTTCCTCCATGTAGTATGACTAATCATGGTTTGTATCAATTGTAGCTCTTTTTTGTTCTTTGTACAACTATACAAAATGAGCTTTGAGTTTCTCCAAAGCGGCCTCAATGGATTCTCCTTTGATTGTCTTAAGGTCATTGGAGGTTTTTGATGAACATCATCCCCTTCATTGAGTCATGGTATGGTCGTGGCAGAGTCATCTGGAACAACATGATCAACCAAAATCATATTTATCAAACCATTTTTAGGTTCTTTCAAATATTCCTTTGGGATCATTATGTTACCATTCCTAAAGTTTTTTTTTAGCACACCTTGAAGCTAATACAACCTTCAATGGTGTGCCTAAGGAATCTGTGATATAGAAAATATCTAGGGTAATTCTTCCTACAAACTTCTTCTGGCTTCTTTGGTTATGGTAATCTAAATTCTGGCTTCTTGACCAGGTTTTGTAATATTTTTGCTACTCCTTCATTTCTGAAAGAGTACACTCTGTTTGGCTACTCGACTATAGATGGATCTTGTCCTCCAACTGCTTGACCAAAGGAAAATATGTTGAGATTTTCATACCTATTTTATACTATTTTTTATGATATCACACTTTAAAGAAATGTATTTTTGATGTTTTGTTGCAGGAATGATGAATTAGGGTCATTGGAGCAAAAAGATGCAAAAAGGAGCAAATTTGGACTGAAAAGGACCAAAATGTGAAGATTTGAACTAAGGCACCGGCAGCGAGCCCAACAACGCCGACGACGAACTTTTCCCAAGACTCCAAAATTAATTCATTTAGAAGGCCCACCAACGACGAGCTGGTGGTTATGTCCAACAAAGCATTGGATGAGGACGAATTTTGGATGGGTGCTTAGGCAACTCTTGGGAAAACTCATCCACAAATTGGAGAGAGTCAAGAAAAGCCTATGGGTTCTGGATGTTAGAAATGTCTTGGAAGTTGGAGAGGTTCCATTAGTATTTTCTAGAGAGTCTAATTTGTGAGGAATTCTTCCAGAGATTGTAATAGTGGGGGGAAAGTGAGAAATTTCTTCCTCCTTGCCGCTTCGAAGAGGAATTTTGTGTGCTGTAAAGAAAGGAAGAGATTGAGAGGAACTTCAAAGAGTTTTCTTTGGGAGAAATTAAAGATAAGTTTATTTATTGTTGTAGTTTGTATGATGTTGATTTTATATATGAATTCTAAGTTTTGTTGTGTTTTCTTTGTGAGATATGAGTAGTTTTCTCTGTCTTTCTCCTTATCTTGAGATTTGAGAAATGGTGATTTGAATAGGTGAAGCCATGAAAATGTTAAAGAAATTGTGATGTTCTTTTCACTTTGATCTTAATTTACTTTCAATCTGGCCAATTGATTTGTTAAAATATGTTGAGTTTTACAACTAAAGTGAAGATTACATCCAAGATTCAGGGAGGTCAAAGCCCTTGGAAGTTGGGTGCAAATAAATAGGGAAATAAAATTATCGGATGTAGAATTGGAGATTTTAAAGTGACAGACTAAAATCCCCAATTCGGTCCAATCGTTTGGGTGCTGAAGTGTAGATGTTAGCCCTCAGGTGAGGGGAACGTGGGAGCTCCGAAGTGAGAGCCGGTAATTTCCTAGCCTAGCCGTAGATTCAGTAAACAAGCATAGGATTAGTCAATGTTCTTTATGCCTGGACCATAGGGTAAATAATAGGTATGCTTCTATTTGACAAAATAGAAATTGAACTGATTCGTTTTATCCATTCGCTATAATATCTTAACAAGGAGAAGGATGCTTTCTTATATATTGAATATCACATTAAAAACCTCCTTAGTGTAATTAGTTATTTAAGAGTTATTAAAATTACATATTTATTTCAATTGCCTATTAGTGACAGATAAGCAAATTGAATTTCATTGTTGTGATTGAGTATTGCTTTTCTAAAATCTTAGTTCATATTTCTAATATTACTCCATATGGGATCAATATCTAGGACTCCATTAGAGCCACATATCACTTGAGCGATACGTATACTTGCGTTGATAAGTGTGACTTTATAATTATTGAATATTTTATACATCCATCTTTATTGAATCTATAACTGTTATTAAGTTTTGGTGCAGTTGCTGAGGAATTAAATCTTTTAGCAGCAGTATTAAATACTTATATTTTAAGCATATATAAAATCACAGTTAAGTTTTTGCCCCCGTTGCCGGGGAGTAAAAAAGAATCACAATTAGAGTAACATACAAATTAGGATTATTAGAAAATTTTAACTTGAATTGCAACTTATTTTCATATTTAGTTAATTATTTTATTGTGTACTGATTTCAAATTGTATGCGTTAATTTGGACCTGAAAATCTTATACCCTACGATTCGAAATTAGAACGCACTGTTAGAAAAATTAGAAGATTGAGAAGAGAACCTATAAATTCTGATACAATGGAAAACAACATGAACAATCAAGGAATAGAGAATGAATACCAACCTAGACCCCTACGAGATTATGCAAATCCTACAATAGATGAAATTCACTCATCTATCCAAAATCCTGATGTAGCTGCTACTTCATTTGAGCTTAAACCTGCTATTATCCAAATAGTACAAAACAATCAATTCAGAGGTACACCAAATGAATATCCTAATTTACACCTCACTAGTTTTTTAGAACTGTGTGCTACTTTTAAATATGACCGAGTTTCAAACGATGTTGTTAGACTTAGACTTTTTCTTTTTTCACTGAGGGATAAGGCTAAGATGTGGTTAAATTTGTTGCACCAGGATATATTAGAACTTGTGGAGAACTTTCACAAAAATTTCTATCCAAATATTTCCCTCTATCCAAAACTATTAATCTTTGAAATGACAAAACATCTTCTGTCAAATTGATGGAGAGTCAATATACGAAGCTTTGGAAAGATTTAAAGATCTTCTTAGGAAATGCCCTCATCATTCGTTACCAGATTGGTTGATAATTCAAACTTTTTATAATGGATTAGTGGGATCACTTAGATCAATTATAGATGCTGCGGCTAGGTGTTCTTTAATGTCAAAACCTTTTAATGAGGCTTATTCATTAATAGAAGAGATGGCTACCAACAATTTTCAATGGCCCTCTAAAAGGGTAAATCCTAAAAGATTAGTTAGTATCAATGATTCTGATGCAATATCTATGTTAGCTTCACAGATTGCTGCAATATCAAAGAAATTAGATCATTATGGGATGAATTATTCTCCAACACCTCTTATGATGGAAGAGAATTCATCTGGACAATTTGTGGATGTTCAACCTTCATATGAGGCTTTAAATGCTATTAATAGACCCAACAACCCTTATTCAAACTATTATAACCCAGGTTGGAAGAATCATCCAAATTTTAATTGGAATAACAATTCTTATACAAATCAATAATGGGCAAACAACTCATTGAACCCATTAGGAAATTCATCCAACCAAGGAAATATTAATTATAGACCTTCGTATCCTTCAGGATTTAATAGTAACACACAAATTAAGGAAAAGAAGTTGTCTATGGAAGAGATGATATTAAACATGGGTCAACAATAGGGGGCTATCACTTTCAGGGAAATCAATTAAAAAATTCAGGGAAATCAATTACAAAAATTCAGGGAAATCAATTAAAAAATCAAGGAGCTGGTATGAAGAATATTGAAAATCAATTATGGCATATCGCTACTGCGCTTAGTAACCGAACATTGGAAACTTTTCCTAGTACTGTGGAATAAAATCCTAAAGATCAAGGAAATGAACAAATAAAAGCGATGCAATTATGAAGTTGAAAAGAATTGGAAACGAGAGTGCAAAAGAAATGAAAACTGAAAAAGAGAAAGTGGATACCGAAAAAGGAAAGGATCATGAATACCAAGAATTAGAATATCCACTTCCACCAATGAAAATTACTGTGGAGAAATCTCCACCACCATTTCCTCAAAGATTGAAGCAACACAAACAGAATAAACAATTTTCCAAATTTTTTGAAATTCTTAAGAAGTTAACCGTAAATATTCCCTTCGTAGAAGCTTTAGAGAGAATGCAAAATTATGTGAAATTTATGAAAGATATTCTGAACAAGAAAAGGAATTTCACGGATGACGAAACTGTTACACTTAGCGAAGAGTGTAGTGCAATTATTTAGAAAAAAGCTTCCAAAAAAATTAAAAGATCTTGGCAGTTTCACTATACCGTGTGCTATCGGTGAAAAATTTTATGTAAAAGCTTTATGTGATTTGAGAGCCAGCATTAATCTTATGCCTTTATCAATTTTCAAAAGCTTAGGATTAGGAGAAGTCTCACCTACTTCTGTAACTCTTCAATTAGCAGATCGTTCAGTTAAATATCCTAAGGGAGTTATAGAAGATGTGTTAGTAAAAGTTGATAAATTTATTTTTCCTATGAATTTCATTGTTATAGATATGGAGGAAGATAAAGAAATACGTATCATTTTAGGGAGACTACTTTTAGCTACTGGAAAAGCTATGATAGAAGTTCAAAAAGGAGAATTAACTATGAGAGTTAACGATCAAGAAGTAACTTTTAACATTGTGAAATCTATGAAATACCCTGCTGTTGAAAGAGATAATGAATGTTTTTGCATGGAAATTAGTGAACATCTATTGAATGAACATTTTAAAGAATATTATGAAGAGAAAGAACAATTTGAAGATAGTGATGAAGTTATTTTGGACAAATTGGAAAATGAAGAATTAGATTATGTTCAGGAAAGATTTGAGATGGTGGATATTACAAAAAATGCTGATAAGAATCTATTTCTGCCAATTATAAAACCACCTAAACTTGAGTTAAAAATATTTCCTAGCCATTTGAAGTATGTGTTTCTGGGAGACTCATCCACATTACATGTTATTATATCTTCAAAATTAAATGATTTGCAAGATCAAAGACTGTTAGATACGTTGAAAAGATATAAGAAAGCTTTTGGTTGGACCTTAGCTGATATTAAGGGAATCAATCCTTCGATCTGTATGCACAGAATTATATTAGATGAACAATATAAACCAAGAGTTGATCCACAAGTGAGATTAAATCCAATGATGAAAGAAGTAATTAAGAAGGAAATTTGAAATGGTTAGACACTGGAATTATATATCCTATTTCAGATAGTGCGTGGGTAAGTCTGATTCATTGTGTTCCTAAGAAAGGAGGAGTGACTGTTAAGACAAAAAAAATATTGAATTAATACCTATCAGACAAGTTACTGTGTGGCGTATTTGCATTGATTATAGAAAATTAAACACTGCCACCATGAAAGATCACTTCCCTTTACCCTTTTTAGATCGAATAGTAGATAGACTTGCTGGGCACAAATATTTTTATTTTTTAGATGGATATTCCAGTTACCATAAAATTTATATTGCTCCTGAGGATCAAGAAAAGACAACATTTACTAGTCCTTTTGGAACTTTTGCTTTTCGAAGAATGCCTTTTGGATTATGTAATGCACGTGCAACATTCCAGAGATGTATGATGTCCATATGTAGTAAGTTAATTGATGATAGATTGGAAGTATTTATGGATGATTTCTCTGTATTTGGAACATCATTTGATACATGCTTAAATTACCTGGAAAAAGTTTATGAGTTATGTGAAAGAACTAATTTGGTTTTAAATTGGGAGAAATGTCAATTTATGGTTGCAGGAGGAATTGTGTTTGGGCATAAAATTTCAGAAGATGGTATGGAAGCAGACCATGCAAAAATTCAAGTTATATCTAAATTAACACCTCCTACTAATGTAAGAGAGGTTAGGAGTTTTCTTGGACATGTTGGTTTTTAAAGGCGTTTTATTAAAGATTTTTTTAAAAATTACTAAACATCTATGTCAACTTTTAGAAAAGGACAAGAAATTTGAATTTACTGAAAGCTGTTTAAATGTTTTTGAGTTATTAAATGAAAAATTAATCACAGCCCCTATTATAGTTTCACCTAACTGGGAGAAACCATTTGAACTGATGTGTGATGCTAGTGATTATGCTATTGGAGTTGTCCTTGGAAAAATGTATGAAAAGATTTTTAAAGTTATATACTACGCTAGTAAAACTCTTAATGATGCACAAATTAACTATACTGTTACTGAAAAAGAGTGACTGGCCATTGTGTATTCTTTAGACAAATTTAAATCTTATTTAATTAGAGCTAAATTTGTTGTGCACGCTGATCACTCTGCTATTAAATATCTGATGCAAAAGAAGGATGTCAAACCAAGGTTAATTAGATCGATACTTTTGATTCAAGAATTTGATCTTGTGGCTATTGGTAGAAAGGGAACTGATAATCAAATTGCTGATCATTTGTTGAGACTAGAAAATCATGAATTATCTGACATTGACAATAAAATTACAGACAGTTTCTCTAATGAACAACTTTATAATATTAATGAGTGGGAAATTCCATGGTATGCTGATACTATTAACTATATTGTAAGTGATATTTTGCCACATATGCTGACACTGCAACAAAAAAGGAAATTCATTCATGATGCAAAAGCATATTTTTGGGATGAGCCTTACTTATATAAACAATGTAAGGATCTTATTATGAGGAGATGTGTACCTTATGAAGGAACTGAACTAATCATTCAAAAATGTCATGATTCTTAATTTGGAGGACATTTTGGGATTGATAAAACTACTTATAAAATTTTACAAGCTATATTTTATTGGCCTACTATCTTTAGAGATGTTTATAGATACATAAAAACTTATGATCGATGTCAACAAGTAGGCAATAGATCTAGAAGAAATGAAATGCCTTTAAATTTCATGTTAGAAGTTGAGATCTTTGATGTTTGGGGATTAGATTTCATGGGACCATTTATTCCTTCATTTGGGAACTTATATATATATTAATTGCAGTAGACTACATTTCAAAGTGGATTGAAGCACAAGCTTTACCTCGTTGTGATTCTAAAAGTGTTTCAAGGTTTTTAATGAAAAATATTTTCACTAGATGCGAAATGCCTAGAATGATTATCACCGACAGAGGATCCCATTTTAGAAATAAATACATTCAGAGATTGGTAGAAAAATTTAATATTATTCATAAAATCTCTACTGCCTATCACCCTCAAACCAGTGGGTTAGCTGAAGTTTCTAATAGAGAGATTAAATTAATACTTGAGAAGACTGTAAACCCTAGTAGAGTAGATTGGTCCACTAAACTGGATACAACATTATGGGCTTACAGGATTGCTTATAAAACTCCTATTAGAATGACTCCTTACAAACTGATTTTTGGAAATACTTTTCACTTACCAGTAAAATTGGACCATAAAGTATATTGGGCGATTAAAGAATTCAATTATAATTAATATATGCTGGTAAGAAGAGATTGTTACAATTAAATTAATTGGAAGAATTAAGAAATGAGTCTTATGATAATGAAAAAATTTATAAGGAGAAATTAAAGTTATGGCATGATCAGAAGATTAACTAGAAGAACTTTGAACTAGGATAAGAAGTTTTGCTTTACAATACTAGACTGAAGTTATTTCCTAGGAAATTGAAGTCTCGTTGGTTAGGACCAATTACTGTGATTCAAGTTTATACTTACGGAGCTGTTGAGATTGAAGATCAGAAGACTGGAAATAAATTTAAAGTAAATGGAAATAGATTAAAACCATATTTTAAGGGTAAAATACCAAATTATTAATAGGTTTTAATGATCAGTCAACCCGAATAACACCTGGGTGGCAACCCATAGTTGTCTTTACTTTTATTGCAATTATAGTAGTTTTTATCTGAAATTATCATTAGTTTGTGGTAGTATTGAGCTCTACTACTCTTATTTACCCTTGAATCATCATAAAAATTAGATTCATAGAGAAAAATTGGAACCCACTCAGACTAGAGCGAAACTGTGCAATTTTTGCCTTGGGCGCCGACGGCGCCCTTAACGGCACCGACAGCGCCCTCGACGCCGCCGATGGCAGATTGTTTTCAAGAGTACAGGCAACTAATTATAGAAGGCTTTCCGATGGCACCCTCGACCCCGTCGACGGTGAAACCGGCGAGATGGCGGTTTCTGAAGTTTGAATGCCAGTTTTTGGCAGTTTTTGGGTGGGAATCACCCCTTTTAAACTCCCAAATTTGATTCCTAAGTTCATATTTCCCCCAAAAATGAAGTGAAACTCCACCAAATTCATTTTTATGGCATTTAATTCCCCTGATAATCCTAGAATGCGAGTGTTCAATCGAAGAAAATTTATTAGTGCGGAAGCGCAATGAATCTTCAACAAGGTACTGATAAAGAAAAGATTGATCCAAGAATGAGGATTTGTAAATTGTGTATTGAATAATCCCTTTACAAAAATTGAAGAGATGATAGTGTGGCAACGATGGGAAGTGTTGTGCTATACTATTTCCTCCGTAGTTGTTCCTGTGGTAAGGGAATTTTATGCAAATTTGCATGGAATCAACCAATGAGTCATTTATGTGTGAGGTAGATGGTTAACTTTCGCTCTTGCACGGATCAATGAATTATATATGATCAAGAACATTCCTGTCTTCCATTTTTCCAACTTCATTCCGACAAGAAACCAGATGAATGAGATTTACCAATATTTAGCGGACGAAACTAAAGACTGGGAAATGAGACAAAATGGGTATGTTAGTTTTTGTGCGACACTCCTAAATTCCATTTCAAAACACTGACACTTCTTCATTTCTACGAAACTGTTACCGACAATGAAGATCGGTAAAGTTTCTAAAGAAAGTGCTATTCTGAATTATTGCATCCAAATGGGACTGCCGATCGATATTGGATCAATAATTGTGAAGTCAGTTTTGGGTATGATCGTTCATGGATCAACTTATGGGCTTGGACATCCTTCAAAAATTTTCTCACTTTGCAGTCAGTTCCAAGTATCCTATGAAAATTAGGAAAAGGTACTTCTACCTTAGAAGCCTTTGGACCCAACTGAGAGATTCCCAGCTTTTGAAGATGAAAATGACATGACTATTATGGTAGATCAGGTGTCTCAAAATTCATTGCCGATTCAACCCTGAGCTCCTGACAAGACTCTGGTGATCCTGCGCAGAATCAAGAAATTGGAGAAGGAGGTACAAAATGTCATGAATGCAATTAATAATATCTCTGATTTCTTTAATCATTTAGGCTGGAGAATGAAAGAACTTTTTGAGCACTCTGGACATTTAGAAGATAGTTTGATACGGCTGATGGGGAGGTTGAAATTGATAGAAGAGGATTCTATTGAAGAATTTCCATAACACTCCTTTTATAACCTCTTCCTTCATGTGCAATCAATGGGTGAACTCAGGGAAAATCTAGTACTGAATATGAAGAATAGTAGATTTATATTGCTACATGTCTGTCTATGTATGTAATTTGATTAGAACTTTGCATATGATTTGTTTTGGAATTATGCTTTTAGATCTCTGTATAGTTGAGACTAAGCATATGATGTTTTGTTTTCAGCATTTTGAGTGTTGTGGCTTAGATTGCAACACTGAATTAATGTATTGAAGTTGAGAAAATACCAAACTTAGGTGTGTTTTGTAACGTAAATCGTAACTCTTGGAATTTATATATAAATGTGATGTTTTTTTTGTTGTGAAAGTTTAATTGTGATAAGTACATCATTTAATCACTTAAAATTATGTCTATAATGATTGAACGGACGTCGTTGAGGCTTGAAATTGATCGAAATCGCAAAAATCTAGAAATTGAACAAAATAATTAGAGCCTGCCTACTGCAGACTTTTCCCGAGACTAGGGATATAATTTCAATAGAGCGTGCCAATGACACCGAATACCCCGCCGATGGTGAGTTCTCGAAAAAATACCTTTAACAGCGATTTTGACCAGTCAACTGCCACTATTCACCATCACCTTCCTCTGAAAAATGTGATTTTTGACCTATGGCTTAAGAGATCTTTGATTGGGAGGCAATTTCAAGGCATTTAGACACCAAATTTGATCATCTCTTGGTAAGAGCTTCACTCCAAACTAAAAATATTTGATTTTCACCATGAATTTCTTCTACATTGTGGAGATCCAAAAAAATTGAGGATGTGAAGAAAATGTTGGTAAGAAATTCATGGAACTTAGTATTGAACTCTTAGAATTACTTTTGGAAGCCATTATTTACATATTTGAAGTATATTTTGGAATTTTTCTATAATTATGATTAGATTGAAATGGCTCCATGATAAAAGAGATGACTTGAGATCGACGAGTCTTGCTTCGTCAATGTGAAGGCTCAATCAAGATTTACTTCAGTATTTGAAGGAAAGAAATGCATACAAGATCAAGTTTTTGAGAGTCCGGGAGGAGAAATTGAACGAGTTATTAACAAGCAGAGGTGGGAAAACTTCTGTTACACCACCAATAAGGCCGCTGCAAATATTTTGAAAGAATTCTATGCTAACGTATTCTATTCTAAAGACAGAATCATTGAAGTGCGGGGATTTCCTATTAAATTTAATGTCACCCGCATTAACACCTTTTACAAAGTTCCAGACTCTTATAGCTGCCATTATGAATCCTTCAGTACTATAGAAGCCCCCATGAATGATGTGATCAACTTTTTCACTGATGGGAAAGGAACGTGGAAGATTAAGCAACGAGAACGGGTAATTTTTTCTGCTTCCATGCTGAATGCCACCTCTAAGGCATGACACTATTTTATTTCCTCTACTCTGTTACCGACTTATCACCATAGTGAGGTAACTAGAGATAGAGCTATTCTAAATTTTTGTATTCAGAATAATAAAAATATAAATGTGGGGAGGATTTGTTTTAAGAATATATTGACTTCATCAAGGAGTGAAACAAGTGGAAGTTTAAGACATCCTGGCCTTTTTTATGCACTTTGCCAACTTTTTGGAGTGGAAGCTGGAGGTGATGAGGAATGGGTTTACCCTATGAAACCCATTAGTAAAGCTAATTTGAAAACTTATGAATCCCATGAGAAATGGAGAACTGGAAGTAGAAGTCAAGAACCTTCTACTAGTAGAGGTGTTCCCTCTACAAGTTATGACTTTCCACCTTCTAGTTCCCCTACTCTGACTACTTTGATGAATGAGTTGATCTTGCAGCGAAAGAGCGTAGAATTAATCAATGAAAGGATTGGAGGTTTAGAACATCGACATGATTATGTAGTGAGTACCTTAAGAGGCATTCAAATTTTAAGGTAGCTTATTACGAAGCTCAGGCCCCACACTACAGAGATGAGCCTGATGTTACTTTCCTTGAGTGCCTCCGATATAATCAGTATCAGCCCAATCCACCTGCTGATCAAGGAGACGAAGACATAATTTGGGATAATGATATTTTATAATAATTGATGTACTTGTACTTGTACTTTTATTTGTGTGATCTTTTGTAATAGAAATGGATGTTGTGTGTAATTGTACTTTCATTTTTATTGTTATGTTGTAATCAGACGATTTTTAATTTTTGTTATAAAATTAGTGTGGTAGTTAAAGTTTGCATGTGTAGTATAATGGATGTTGATTAGTACTTTGGGAATTGTAATGTGATTTTTATTTCACATTTTAATTGTAATTGTTTTGTTTAGTATTGTGGTTGTGTTAGTGAATTATTGTGTTTGTTTAATGTTTTAATTTTGTACTTATTTCAAAATCATTACCCACTAATTTTTCTAATGATTTATATGTATAGAATGCTCCTAATGTTACAGACCAGGTGAAGTAGAAATTTTGAGGACTACAAAAATTTCAGAATGATGAAAATGCATAAAATACTGAGGTATTATTTATATTTAGAGTTTTTCTTTCCACTTGTATCATTTTATATTGAAAAATTTAAGTTTGGGGGAGGGAAGAAAAAGATTAACTATTAAATTTCCTCTATTTAATTATTTTCAAAAATAATTTATATGATTTTATGTAGTGAATGTATTTCAGGTAACTATATTTTGTAGTTATTTAAATATTATGGTAGATTTAAAGAAATATTTTTGTAATGAAAATTAATTTTGTAACTTAAGATATTTAGTATAAGAGAATAAGATTATAGTTAACTATTTAAAGTAAAGGAAATTATATTTCAAAGTATTAAGAATCTAGAAATTTATTTGAGAAGAAAAGATTGGGGCTCAATGATGTAGAGGCTATGAAATATTTATAAGGTAAGGGAATGCTTTGAGTTTCAAATTTAAGGAAAGAAATGTGATGTTCAAAATCATTAAAGGCTATAAAAATATAGTAATCCTCACTTGAAAAAGGAAAAAAAAAGGATTGAAAACAATCCCTGAAAAGAAAAGAAAAATATATAGGATTGAAAGCAATCCAAATGAAAAAGAGGAAAGAAAGAAAAAATATGGAAGTGAGGAGGAGCTTGAGGATATGCCTAATAAAAAATTGGCTTCACTGGACCTACCTAAAGGGAAAACCTAAATACATTCCCGAACTTATATTTATAGTTTAGAGCTTTTACTAGTAGTGCTCTCATGAAATTACTATCCTTTGGATATTCTAGGTGACTTAATATTGCAACATATAGTCATTCTTCAAATGAATAGAAGACTAGAACTCTTAAACTTGATGACTAGATAAATCTTGTAGCTACAAAGTTAATTTAATTACTTGAATTTTTTCTGAAAAATCTCACTATGATATTTATCTAAATCAAACTTATAGTATTTCTAAATTAAAACTTTACTACAATAGATCATAACTTTTATGTAGTACTGAATTACTTGAGGACAAGTAATAGTTAAGTTTGGGGGATTTTGACCAAAGAAAAATATGTTGAAATTTTCATACCTATTTTACATTGTTTTTCATGATATTACAATTTAAAGAAAGGTATTTTTAATATTTTATTTTATGAATGATGAATTAGGGTCATTGGAGCAAAAAAATCCAAAAAGGAGCAAATTTGGAGCGAAATGACTAAAATGTGAAGATTTGAACTAGGGCGCTGACGGCAAGCCCAACGGCACCAATGGTGAGCCCAACAGCATCGAAGGTGGACTTTTCCCGAGACTCCAAAATTAATTCACTTAGAAGGCCCACCAAAGGTGCCCTCGAGGCCACCGACGGCGAGCTCGGTGGTTATGTCCAACAAAGCATTGGATGAGGACAAATTTTGGAGGGGTGCTTAGGCAACTCTTGGGAAAACTCATCCACAACTTTAAAAAGAAGATTTTGGCCGAAAATTGGAGAGAGCCAAAGAGAGCCTAGGGGTCCTGGATGTTAGAAAGGTCCTGGAGGTTGGAGAGGTTCCATTAGTGTTTGCTAGATAGTTTAATTTGTGAGGAATCCTTCGAGAGATTGTAAGAGTGGAGGGAAAGTGAAAGATTTCTTCCTTCTTGCTGCTTTAAAGAGGAATTCTGTGTTCTGTAAAGAAAGGAAGAGGTTCAGAGGAACTTCGAGGAGTTTTCTTGGGGAAAAATTAGAAATAAGTTTATTTATTATTGTAGTTTGTATGACTTTGATTTTATATATGAATTTTGAGTTTTGTTGTGTTTTCCCCGTGAGATCTGGGTACTTTTCTCTATCTTTCTTCTTGTCTTGAGATTTGTGAAATTGTGATTTGAATTGGTGAAGCCATGAAAATGTTAAAGAAATTGTGAGGATTTTTTCACTTCGATCTTAATTTACTTTCAATCTGGCCAATTGATTTGTTAAAA
>NEWO01000053.1:2273066-2329079 GCA_003013225.1 Phalaenopsis aphrodite
CCAAAGTGAGAGCCGGTATCCTCCCAGCCTAGCCACATATTCAGTAAACAAGTGTAGGATTAGTCAATGTTCTTTATGCATGGACTAAAGGGTAAAAAATATGTATGCTCTTATTTGGCACAATACAAATTGAACTAATTCACTTTATCCATTCACTATAATTTCTTGACAAGGAGAATGATGCTTTCTTATATATTGAATATCACATTAAAAACCTCATTAGTATAATTAGGTATTACAATTACATATGTATTTCAATTGCCTATTAGTGACAGATAACCAAATTGAATTCCATTGTTGTGATTGAGTGTTGCTTTTCTAAAATCTTAGTTCATAGTTCTAATATTACTCCCTATGGGATCAATATCTAAGACTCCATTAGAGCCCTACATTACTTGAGCGATACTTATACTTGCGTTGATAAGTGTACTTTACAACTATTGAATATTTTATACATTCATCTTTATCGAATATATAACTGTTATTAAGTTTTGGTACAATTGCTAAGGAATTAAATATTTTAACAATAATATTAAATACTTATATTTTAAGAATATATAAAGTCACTGTCACTGCTCGATATGTTTTTTCTGGTATGACTACTGACTGGTTTGACCGAGCTGTGAGCGGTGTTGCCGACCAGAAGATTGTTCTATCTAGATATGCATCAATTGTTTACCTTTGTTTACTACTGCCACTGTACCTGACTTCCTTTCTGGTATCTTTGCGGACTTCAGTCACTCAGATTCCTCTTCATTTGCATATTTAACTTCCTCCTGTAGTCTAGCAGCCTTAGTAAGGAGCTTCTCAAAACTCTTGATGGTGAGTCCCTTAAGCATGAAACTGATCTTTCCATGAATATTTTCAAGTACCATTTTAGTTGCATATTTCTCGTCAATTTGTGGTTCGCATTTCATGCTTAGGTTCCTCCACCTTAAGAGGTAATCCACAAGTGTCTCATTGGGCTCCTCCTGCTCCCTAATGAGATCTCCTATAGTTACACGGTGTTGTGTCCCAGTGAATCTATATATGAACAAACTTTCTAACTCAATAAATGTTTTTATTAATCCGTTAGGAAGATCAGCGTACCACTCAAAGGCAATCACCAATAAATTGCTAACAAACAGTCTGAGCAAAAGAGCATCGTTCCCATTTATGTTGCAACAACTGGCTCCGAAGTGCGCTATATGCTACCTCGGGTTTCTGGTTCTATCAAAGGCTTTAAAGGTAGGAGGCAAAAATTTCTTAGGATATGAGATAGAGTCAAACTCCTTCGGGTAGGGTCATCCTCCGTTGAACTAGGCTATGACCCCTCTAATCTGCTGGTCCACATACTGCTTAATTTCCTTTTCAGGTGCTGAGCTTTAAATGAAGTTCCTTTTAGGCTCATCTTCTTTATTGATAGAGGTAGCATCCCTTCTTTCGTCCTTAATATGCTTTATTTCTGGCAAATGCACCTCTACAGGTGTTGGAGTTAAAGATTGTGCAGACATCACAACGATTACAGTAAGCACTTGTTCCATTCTTTTCTCCAATCTATTAATTTGCTCATCCCAAGTTTGAATTGCTCTACGAGAGCCTGTCTCAGTATCCTCTTCATCAGAAGGTTGAATTTCTTATGAGACTGCTTGGGCTTTTGTGTCAATCATGTTGATTCCATGAATTCTTCATCAGAATTCGTATCGACATTGCTTATTACTCACCTTTTAACAATCTAACTCAAGTCAGTTTGTAACTTGTCCAATCTAGCCTCGATCGAGTTCTCATCAACTGCTTTGATTTTCGACGGGGTTTGCTACAATTGTCTCTCCTCTATCTCTGCAGTCGAGGGAACTATAGTGGCATCGTTCGATCTATGGGACTCATCCTTCTTTCTTATAGAATGATCCTCCATCTCTACTAAAGAATTTGGTCTAGAGACTTTGGGAATCTAAACCTTCTTCCTTAGAGATGTGTGGGGACGAGGTGTCCTGTTGACATTATCAGAATCATGGGAAGAGGTATGTTCCCCAACGAGTAATCTAGACCTTGTAGTGGAAGCCTTCTTATCGTAAGAATCTCTAAATGACTTTTTTGTATTACGACAGACTAAATCCTAGGACCTAATCAAGATTTGACCAGTATTCTGATCTTAAGTGATTCAATATTGGTAACGGGAACTAAAAGCATATCCATCCTAGGTCTTAAATGAAGTTTAGTAGATACACAAAGCACATATGTCTTTCAAAATTTCTAAAATCTCTGCGGACGTCTCCAAATTTCAATTTTCACTTTTGATGATATTATAGGTCCCATCCTCTTTACTAATTCAGCCACACTGCAATGTTCGTCACTTGCTAGCTTTTTAAATACCAATCTGACTCAAGATAGAGAGTATGTTATTTATCTCACCATACCATTTCTGTGAAATATACGCAATGCTATGACAATTTTGTAGAAGCCTTCTTCAGCAAAAGCAATAGAAAGTGGGTGAAATCTACTCCCATGAAGAAGGGCAGAGGTTTCAAATACCTCCACCTCTTCTTGCTGGAGAGGTTTCTAATCAGGGTAACCTTTACAACTTCACTTTTAGCTGCCTTTTGAAGTTTTCTTGATTTATTCCTTCTTTGCGACCATATTAGAGGTATGGATTGTGAACTAGATCCAACCTCAAATAGAAAAGGAGCAACAAAAATTTCAGGCTCTAGCTCTTAAACTACTCTCTTTCCCTTATCTGGAATGACAACAGGCACAACAGTTGTGAGTCTAGCAGTGGATGGGGTAGCTGGCCTAATAAACAACAAAACTACTGGTCAAACAGGCACGTGAGCCATAGCAAACTTCATCCTCTTGATGGGGGGGGGGGAATCGTGCTGAGAGCTCAGATCAAATTGAATTATGGGCTTAACCAACTTAGAAGAAGTTGTCTTAATGACAACACATGGAAATTTCTCTAGAAACAACTCAACTCCATCAAATCTTGGACCCAAACTTGATCATGGATCTCTGGCTGAGTGTAGCCTTGTCGCTGGATAAATTTTTTTACAAAGCTGAACAACAACTTTGGAGGTGACATTATTACTGTTAATTGAAGGTTAGAACGTCAGAAATGGCCTAATCCTTTACTAAAAGTGGTAAGGAATGTCTGTTTACTGGGCATACTTTATAATTAAAGTGAATTAAAGTGGATTTCATATTATAATTAGTGTATAAAAAACTGGCAAACTAAGTACGAAGAATTAGGTTTATTTTGGCTAAAATCAGATTTACCCTAAAGTGATGAGATGAAGTGTACTATTCAGACCCAACCTAAAATCTAAGATATGAAATATCTTTTTGGTGAATATGATTGACCACCACACCGATCGGGGGTCCGACCCCACAAAAAAAAAGGGAAAACCCAAAGGATTCCTGAACTCTTTGTTTATGGTGTTTAAACAAAAAGTCCTAGAATTCAAAAGAGTTAGTTGTACTCATCCAAGGAAGAAATGGACTAAGTAAACCAACAGAAAAGAAGGGTAATCTGGTCCTAGAGGGAAACAAACACATTACTGATGCATGAAAATAACTATTCCCGATTAATATGGAGAGAAGAACTATTCTCTAGCAGAGTCGCCATAATTTGTCGGTTGCCATACAGCTGGGTGAAGTTTAATTTAGTGTAATATAGTATTTAGAAATTAAGTATTTTAATTTGAAAAAAATGGGGTCAAATTGATCCCATTGATTCCTATGATTTGGATAATCGAGCTAACCACGAGTAATGTACCACCCTAAAAGGTAATACAATACTTGATAATAAGCTCAATTAAAGAAACTATTGAAATAAATGACTTCTGTTTGATTTGCAAGTTTGCCTGATGACCAATAGATTTCCCTATTCGATATGGGAGTCGAATAGGATTTATTTTAAGTCTGGGTTCTTTTAAGTTCCCAATAAGGGCAAGCCCCTATAGTTAATTACATCTTGAGTGAACAAATCACTTAAGAAAACTTTCAATAAAAATTAGGAATCTTTTGTTTTCATGAGTTCAAAAGGATGGGTTTCAACAAACATGATTGTAAAATCTCCAATAGGGATTGGTTCAAAAATGAAAGATTTTATTTTAAGAATCAAAGGAAGAAAAGTTGGGGAGATTAAAGGTCTAGAATAAGTTCTTGACTATTCCCCAAACTATCCTATTGTTTGGATCAATTTAGAATGATATTAATTTAAGTTAACTCTTGCCAATTTTATTATTTAGGGCTTAACTTTCTGTAATGATGATTTATACAAAAAGCCTAGAAAGATAGGAGGTTTTATGTCGAGGGACTACCTTAGAATCCTAAAACAAGTTTGAACATGTTGCATATCGGGACTATGTAGGAGCCTAAAAAAAGGATAGGTTTTATGTCATAAAAGACACCCTCGCAATCCTAAAGATTGTTATTTAAACTAAAGAAAGGCCCTTGAACGAGCTACCCACGGAGTCTGCTCCAAGTTCCATACTAAAATGTCTTCAGGTTTTCAAGTCATTAGGTCCTTCAATCTTATTATTAAAAGTTTCATTTTTTTGATAATTTTATAGTGAATTAATTAAAGGGTAGTGGAGGTATAGTTCAAACCTAGGCCAAGACTAAATTTACTTAAGCTAAGTAATTCCCTAGTATTATGATTTCTAGGTTCTCTCTAATTTAAACAAATTTTATTCCTTCATTATTTGTTCTTAACACATACATTCTATGCATGATAAAAGCTGTAAAAGAACACGCATTGAGATGCATAAAGCAATAAATAGAGCAAATAAAGAAACAGTGCTTTATCAAATTTTATTAAATTTTAATTATTTAATTAGCGGTAACCCAGTCAAGATGTCTATGGCTCTGTCGTCCCATGTCGTCAGATGCCCTAGTTTACTTAGTCCGAAAGGTGGTTGCCCACAGGGACTGAAAGATTTTTGTCAACATCCACAACATGCATCATCCAAGAAATCTTTGTGAACTAGAATAAAAAGGGGTTGAAGTTGCATTATGTGATCTTTGTGATTAAGATTTAATTGATCCTTGAGTTATTTTATCGATTTTAGGGTTGAAATGTTTTAGGTTGTTTATATGTTGTTGTCAAATTTGAAGTGTTTTATTTTAGTTATTTTTTTTACTTGTTATTACTTATGTGAAGTTAACGACTTCAAAGTTGACCTAACCTCAAAGCTATGCTTTAAAGCCTTGTTGCATTTGGTTTTGTTTAAGTTTAAGTTTTAATAAGTTTTATGTAAAATTTTCCCCTCCCAATGGGTTTTATTTTATTTCTTAATTGATGTTCAATAATAGCTAATAACTCTCTTTCAGTAGTAGTATAATTAATTTGAGCATTATTTAGAGTTTTGCTAGCATAATATATAACTTTAAAAACTTTGTCGTGCATTTGTCCTAATACAACCCCAATAGCATAATCACTAGCATTACACATTACTTTAAATGGTTTTCTCCCAGTCATGTGGTACTATTATCGGTGCAGTGATTAATTTTTTCTTTAATAATTCAAATGTTGTTATACATTCCTCATTAAAATCAAATTTCGTATCTTTTTTCTAAAAGTTGGCATGGGGTTTAGTTATTTTTGAAAAAATTTTTATGTAGCGTATGTAAAAACTAGCATGTCCTAGAAAACTTCTCACCCCATTAACATTATTAGGAGGTGGTAATTTTTCTATAACTGGATTTTTGCAAGATCTACTTCCATGCCTTTTTCAGAAATTTTATGCCCAAGGACAATACCTCCTGCAACCATAAATTGACATTTTTCCTAATTTAAGACTAGGTTGATTTTTTTACATATCTCTAGAACTTTTTCTAAATTATTAAGACATAACTCAAACGAAGTCCCAAATACAGAAAAATCATCCATAAACACTTTCATTCCATGCTCTATGAAATTGCTAAAAATTGACATCATGCATCTTTGAAATGTTGCATGTGCATTGCATAGTCCAAAAGGCATTCTAAGGGAAACAAATGTTCCATACGGGCTTGTAAACATTGTTTTCTTTTGATCCTCTAAAGTAATTGGAATTTGGTGATATCTCGTATATCCATCTAACAAGCAATAGTATTTATTCTTAGTAAATCTATCCAACATTTAATCTAGAAAGGGAAAAGAAAAGTTATCTTTTCTGGTGGCCATATTTAGTTTTCTATAGTCAATACAAATTCGCCAACCAGTTACTTGTCTTATTGGTATTAATTCATTTTTCTCATTTTCTTCAATAGTCACTCCTCCTTTCTTTGGAACACATTGAATTGGGTTTACCCAAGCACTATCTAAAATAGGATATATAATTCCAATATCTAACCACTTTAAAATCTCTGTTTTAACAACTTCTTTCATTATTAGGTTTAATCTTCTCTGGGGATCCGCTTTAGGTTCATATTTTTCATCTAATAAAATTTTGTGCATACAAATTGAAGGACTAATTCCTTTAATATCTGCTAAACTCCATCCAAAAGCCTTTTTTATACTTTTTCAACATCTCTATCAACTTGCAGTTAACTCAGAAGATATAATAACAGGTAATGTAGACGACTCTCCTAAAAATACATATTTTAAATGTGTAGGTAATATCTTCAATTCAAGTTTATGTGGTTTAATACTTGAAGGAATCAGATTTTTACTATCATTTTCTAGCAAGTCTAATGCTTCAAATTTGCCCTGAATATAATCTAAATCTTCTTCTATTACTTCATTTTCAGTATCAAAAATTTCTCCTTGCTTTAATTTATCTTCGAATTCATTCTTAAACTGATCATTACTTAGATAATCACCTACTTCCATCCTGAAACATTCATTATCTTTTTCTATTGCAGAATATTTCATAGCTTTTACTATATTAAATTTCACTGCTTGATCATTAGCTCTCATGATTAATTCTTTATTTTGCACTTCTATTACAGCTCTCCCTATTGCGAGAAATGGTCTCCCTAAAATAATGGGAATCTCTTTATCTTCCTCTATATTCAATATTATAAAATCTACAGGGAAAATAAATTTATCAACTTTTACTAGCACATCTTCTATAACTCATTTTGGATAAGTTATTGATCGATCATCTAACTGAAGAGTTATAGTAATAGGGGAAATTTCTCCCAAATCTAAATGTTTAAAAATTGATAAAGGTAAAAGATTGATACTCACTCCTAAATTACATAAAGCTTTTTTGTAAAACTTTTCTCCAATTGCACATGGTATAGTAAAACTACCATGATCTTTAAATTTTTCAGGAATCCTTTTATAAATAATAACACTACAATCTTCACTAAGTGCAACGGTCTCATGATCTGTAAACTTTCTTTTCTTATTTAATACATCCTTCATAAATTCAGCATAACTTAGCATTTTTTCCAATGCTTCAACAAAAGGAATATCGTTAACTTTTTAAGGATTTATAAAAATTTTGTAATTTGTTTATCTTTATTCTTTTATTTCAGTCTTTGAGGAAACGGAGGTAATAGTTTTTCTACAGGGTTCTGTGTTTGTTCATTTTTCCGTTGATCATTTTTCATTTCTTCTTTTTCTTCATCAACTCCAGTTTCTCTTTGGATCGTCATTTCGACTTCTTTTCCACTTCAGAATTGAATATCTTTAATTTGCTCTTTATTTTGATCTTTTGGATTAACTTCCACAGTACTTGGAAGAATTCTAGAAAGTCTATTACTAAGTGCAGTAACAATATGTCTTAATTGATTTTCAATAGTTCTAATAGCAGCCCCTTGATTCTGTATTGGATTTCCCACATTCAACATTACTTCTTCCATCATCAACTTCTTTTCCTTAACTTGTGGGTTAGGGTTGGAGTTAAATCCTGGAGGATAATAAGGTTGAAAGGTAGGATTTCCTTGATTGTTCAGATTTTTGGATGGATTCACTAAATTATTATAATTATTCCAACTAAAATTAGGATGATTTTGCCAACCAGGGTTAAAATAATTAGAATAGGGATTGTTATTTCCATTATTTATAGTGTTTAAAGTTTCATAAGATCATTGAGCATCAATAATCTGTCCTACTGAATTCTCCTCTAATACTAGGGGTACTTGAGATTAATTCATTCCCATTTGATCAATCTTTTTTAGAAATAGTAGCAATTTGAAATGCCAAAATAGACATTGTATCAGAATCATAAATACTAGCTACTCTCTTAGGATTTACCCTTTTAGAGGGCCATTAAAAATTATTAGTAGCCATTTCTTCAATTAAAAAATATGCTTCATCAAAAGGTTTTGACATTAATGAACCACTCGCAGCAACATCTATAACTGATTTCAGTGATCCTACAAATCCATTGTAAAATGTTTGAATTATTGACCAATCTGGTAAAGCATGATGTGGACATTTCCTAAGAAGACCTTTAAATCTTTCCCAGGATTCATTTATTGATTCCCCTTCAAACTGACAAAAAGATGTAATATCATTTCTAAGCTTAGTGGTTTTCGAGGGTGGAAAATATTTAGCCAAGAATTTTTGTGATAGTTCTCTCCAAGTTCTAATAGATCCAATTGCTAACGAATTAAACTAAGCCTTGGCTTTATCCCTAAACAATTTAATATTAACACATTCATATTATCTCTTCAGTTCACCATTTCTCAGAGTATGGAGAAAGATAGAGGGAACTACTCAGACTTTATGAGAAAGAAATAGCAAAACACAAATTTCATATATAAAAGAAAGTTCATACAACACTGATAAACAAATGATACTTATCTGAAAACTCGTTCTTAAAGCAAATCCTTTTTAGCCTTTCCTTAGAAATGTGGGAAGAAGATATCTCTCACTTTTCTCCTTCTCCAACACTCTTACAGAAAGTTTCACAATAAATCTCTCCACAAAAACTCTAAACTATGAAAGCAAAATTAGTAATTGACTCCAATATGGAAGTGAAATGGAATGATGTGGTGCGAAAAATGAAAGGAGAGGAGTGAAAAATGTAGAGGAGCGCTTTTTTTTTATGAAATTTGGCCCTAAATAGAGCCCAAGACCGGTTCTCCAAGAGGAGCTTCCAAAAACTCTTCAAAAAATCATCTAACACATCAAACCTTCAAGAAATGGGGTCTGCACCACCTTTGACGTTTTCGGCACTGAGTAAAAAATCTTTGTGTTAATTTGTTTTTGCGCCGGCGGCGTTTCCCTTGTTGCTGCCAACGCTGAGCATTTCTTCAAAAACATCATTTTAAGTCTAAATTTCATCCTTTTTGCTTTTTTGTTGCTTTAAGCCCTAAAAATCAACAACCTGCAAGAAAACATGAAAATACCTTCCATTAAAGTGCAATAACATCAAAAATAGGTATAAAATATGGGTGTAAAATGCATATATTTTAGTGTATCACTTCCTCAAAAGCCAATTGAATAAAGTTTTGTGTTCATGGGTTATTTCCCACATTTTTATCATAGGTTGCTTCAAACACCTCTTCAAAAATTTACTTCAATTAAATAAATCATCAAGTAATTATTTCTACCGCGTAAGCGCGGGGTACCTGGCGCTTAGGTGTGAGACCTCTGGCGCTTATGTTTCAGTTTTGGGTGCTTAGGCGCCTGAGTTCATTTTTGCACCTTTCTTCATTTTTTCTCCAAATTTGACCATTGTTCACTCCTTTCAGCATTTTCCATCCATTTTATTGTACCTCAAAGAAAAACAAACAAATACCTGTCATTAAAGCTCAATATCTTAAAAATAGGTATAAAAATGTTTATAAAGATAATATATAATTTAGGTGTATCAAAATCCCCCAAACTTAAGATGTTACTTGTCCTCAAGTGACCCTTCAATCTTTAAAAAATAAGATAAGTAGATAATGTATATGAGTTTCTTTAGGTGTTACCAAAATTTTGATCTAGAAATAGAGTAGTCCAATTTAGAAAAAAATATTAATAAATGAGACCAATATAAAGTTTAGAAATTTTTAATATTAAGAAATATGAAAAATATGAGTTCCTATCTAATTGAGAAATAGTGTAGATTTTCCAAATAAAGAGTTTAGGCTTTTTATCATCTCCACTTAAAAATTTTTATTAAGCATAATTTTACTCACTACATTATATTCTTAAGCATAAGAGTTTTTGAAGTCTTATATTTTAAAAAGATGAGATGTGGAACAATTTTTTATTAGGCACTAATCCTCAAGCTTCTCCTCCCTTTTTCAATTTTTTTTTTCTTTTTTTTTCTTTTTTTCTTTTTATTTCTCTTTTATTTTTGTGGCAAGGATTACTAAGATTTGAAAACCATAATTCCACTCTCTCTTTTCCAAAGAAAAGATTTGTTATTTTTCTTTCACTTAAAACCATAATAACAGTTTTGAAAATTAATTTCAATAAAAGAAATTTAAGATTTAAAAATAAAAGGTTTAAATTTCTGAATTTTTCAAAAATACAATTTTTCCTACCAAAGATAGATACACAATATTTAGCATTTTCCACACTAAAAATTTTTAATTTGAAGTTTTCTACATTACTATAAATTTTAGCTAAACTCTCTTACTCATTTCTAAAATAAAAAAATTTACTTCCCTAATAAAACTTCATACACAATCATTTTTAAAATCAAAATCAAATTTATTTGAAATAAATTTGAGAACAAATAAACTTTTAAGCTTCTTCAAATTTTTTCATCCCCCGAAACTTAAATTTTTAATTGAAATAAAATATTTTAGCATCATATATAAAAAATCAGGAATGAAAATTAACTATAACATGCTTGCAGGAATTTTTATATCCTAAATATGCAAGTACAAAAATTAAAAATAGGAGTAAAAACTTAATTGATCAATTTTTTTTATTTTCTTAGCATATAGAGATTCATCAGACTTTTATGCGGCGGAATATATCATAAAAGCAAATAAATGCACTAACAAACATACATGACTATAGCATAAAGAAAAAAACTGGTAATAAATTGAAAATTTTAAACATGCAACTTTAAGTAACAAGTTAGCTAAATCCCAAACCTTCCTAAGATTCCAGAATTAAGTTCAACAAACATTAACTAAATACAAAAACACAATTGAAACAATTACTACCACATATAATAATTACTTTCTAAATGCAAATACATCACAAGCGATGTACAAAACAAAATTGTCTCAACAATAACAACTAAAAACACAACACAACGTACAGAACAGCTGCACTAACAACAATTAATAACAACACATAAACTACAAACATAAAACAAAACTAAAAATCCCAACTAATTATCACCCTCTTCTTCATCACCATCGTCACTTTGGTGGATATATAGGATACTGAGGAAATACTACATTTTGATTACCTCTATTGAGATGCTCCATAGCTAAGTTGTATTCCTCCTCATAATCACTTTATCTCTTCATATATCCATCTATATGCTCTGTAAAATGTGCTAAGTTTGACACATTTTCATTGGTATAAATAACATTATTCAATATTATTTTCGTAAGCTGTGGCTGAGAATCATATCCAGAAGTCTGACCACGTGATGTAGAAGCATGTAAAGTAGAAGCTCATGAAGTAGAGGCAGCAGAACTATTGAAGAATCCACCCTTCCAACCAAAAATTGAATGATGTGAATAAGTCATCACATTCACATTAGTGACGGGCTTCAGTGGCTGTAAGATCTTCTCCCAGCTGTCATATCTAACACCAGCCTACTTGCATAAAGAAAAGATCAAGTATGTGATTCCCAAACCTACAATAGTAGTAGTAGCAGCAGAACTAGTAATAACTCCATAAATCAATCCTCCAATATCAATAGGCCTTGCTCTATCTCGAGTCACTTCACTTAAATGATTTGTAGGCAGCAGACAAACAAAAATAAAATAATGCCATGCCTTTGCAGTGGCATCCAACTTTGAAGTAGAGAAGTTTACTCTTCTTTCATTCGCAATCTTCCATAACTCTCTCCCAGCAGTCAAAGATGAAATAATCTTGTCTAGCTCCTCCTCAGTAGGACTATAATTTGAATAAAAACACAAAGTACTCAGGGCAAGTGATAAAACTGATTAATTACCTCATGAAAAAATGGTATTGTCTTCACTCTCACTATAACTCCTTCCTCATCAACCTATGAGAAAATGGTATTGTTCTTAATTCTTGGTGCCATTTTCTAAAAAATGTATAAAATTTAAAATAAATCCCACAATCAACTCCAAATCCCTAAAATCAACTCCTAAAATCTTAAAGTAACAAATTCATGCATTTTCAAACATTTTTTCTCAAATTGTCACCATGAATAGTGACTTTCGAGTAGCTCATGAATGTGCTCAAAATACATGGTGAAAATCTAAAATTTTTGCATAGAAGAAAATGTCTTACCTCAAGAAGATCAAATCTAACAAATTTTCCTTGAATCCACCAAGAAATCTTCAAATATGGTGTTGCTTTAGCTTCCAATTCACAAAAAATTGAGGAAGAAGGCAAAGAGAGGTGTGATAATGGTGTTTTTGGCCCAAAAATTCTCTTAAAACTGTTCACAAACCAATTTTCGTGAACTAACGCTTAAGCACAAATGGTTCAACTCTTAAGTGTCAATCCTTCTATTTAGGCAGCGCTTAAGCGCGGGTTTTGGTGCTTAGGCACCAGTGCACAAATTTTGATTTTTTTTTTATTCAAGTGAAATGCACGTCATGTCTAAGTCAACCAACACTATATGGTCTTAAAATATTGTAATAACTATTTCCTCCCCTCTTATCTCTTCTCTTACTCAAGAATCACCAATCTAAACTAATTTGATTTAACACTAAATAACAAAAAATTTCACACAAAGAAAACATTTATATTAATTCACGAATGATTGCAAACACTTTCAAATACATAAATTCTCAATCCAAATAGTCTCAGATAAGAAAACTCCTAAACATAATACTAGATCTTAATAACATAAAACACACATTAAAACACTCTTAACATAAACAAACACTAAACACATAAACACTAATTCACAAACTTAATTCCTTTCTCTAGTTGATGAAACAAATTATGGCCTATCGTTAGTCTCTCCATTAGCATTTGGAACTTATATCTAAAATATCGGATGATGATCAATAACTCTAGTTAAATCTTCTTCATTCCACTTGTTCTTCAGATACATTGCCTTATCTTCTTCTTCTATAAAACTAGTATGGCTAAACTGCATCTTAAGTTGCCATCCCATATGATTCAGAAATGGGTTAACTTCCATCACTTTTGCTTCAATTGAAGCCACGTTAGCTACAATTTTAGCGATTTTTTCTATTATTCCTTCAATACTAACGGCTAGTAAATTGTTATACATCTCTTGCACACTTTGACTAATAAACTTCTTTCTCATTACTTCCTCCTTTTTCTTTAAATTACTCTCCAAATATGAAATTTTTCAAAACTTCTCTCTTTTCACATAGTATTTAAGGTTTAAATGAAGTTGTGGTGAAACTTTTTTTTATTCCCTTCTATTTATAGGCTCTAAACCTCCCCCATAACTGCTTGGTACATCCTAGAACTGTTCTCACACGTTCAAGCCAACCAATTTGTAGTTATAACTTTTAAAAACCAAATTCACACATGTTTGTTTAACTGTCACACTTAAGCGTCGAATCTTGGCGCTTAAGCACCAGTGCTCAATTTAGCACAAAGTCAACTTAATGTCCAAACATTCGTTCTAACATGTCTAACTCATCCTTTAAGGTCTTAGAATGATCACTAACTCAATATATAGTCAAAATACTACTAGAATTTTCTAAATCATACACAACAACATATAAATAAAAAAAACACATAAATAACTATGGGGTGCCTCCCACAAAGCACTTTATTTAACATCATTAGCCCGACGTAACCAGTGCTTATTCTGGTTGACCCAGCATCATTTAATTTAAGTTGGTCACCTAAAAAGTAGGATTTTAGCTTGTGATCATTCACTTTAAATATTTTATCAGCTTTAAGATATTGGGTATCCACAGCTCCATAGGGATAAACTTTCATCACAACAAATGGGCCCATCCACCTTGACTTAAGTTTGCATGGAAATAATCTTAACCTTGCTTTGTAAAGTAAATCTTGTTGCCCTGGCTGAAATTTTTTAGTCAAAATCCTCTGATCATGCCACATCTTCATCTTTTCTTTGTAAATCTTAGCACTTTCATAAGATTCATTCCTTATCTCTTCAAGCTCATTCAATTGCAGTAGCCTCTTCTCACCAGCATCTTTTAAATTATAATTAAATTACTTAGTCGTCTAATATGCTTTACGCTCAAGTTCAACAGGTAAGTGATACATTTTCCCAAATATTAGCCTGTATGGGAACATTCCTATAGGAGTTCTGTATGCAGTCCTATAAGCCCACAAAGCATAGTCAAGTTTAGCTGACCAATCCATTTTAGCTGGATTTACATATTTTTCTAATATTATTTTAATTTCACAATTGGATAATTCATTTAAACCACTTGTCTAAGAATGATAAGCAGTAGCACTTCTATAGTTAATATGATATTTCTTTCATAATTTCTCCATTATTGCATTTCTGAATTGACTTCCCCCATTAGTTATGATTTTTCCCAGCATCCTAAATCTATAAAATATATTTGTTCTTAAAAATTTTGCAACACTTTGAGCATCACATCGAGATAAAGCAACAACTTCTATCAATTTGGATACATAGTTTACTGCTAGCAATATATATAAATTTCCTTATAAATGGTCACATGAAATATAATCCCCAAACATCAAATATCTCAACTTCTAACACATAATTGAGGGGCATCTCATTCCTTCTAGAAATATTACCTACTCATTGACATCGATCACAAGTTTTGATATAAGCGTTAACATCTCTAAAGATTGTAAGCCAATAAAATCCTGATTGTAAAAGTTTGTATGTTGTTTTATCAGCACCAAAATGTCCCCCAAAATCAAAGTTATGACATTTTTGGATAATTTCATAACTTTCTTCTAAATGAGCACATCTTCAAATAATAAGATCCTTTCCTTATTTATATAAAAATGGGTCATCCTAAAAATAAGACTTAGCTTCAGATATAAATTTCCTCTTCTGTTGGTATGTCATTCCATAATGGTATAATATCACTAACAATGAAATTTACAATGTTGGCATACCATGGAACACACCACTCATTAAGATTGAATAATTGTTCATCTGAAAAATATTCATTAATTTCTTTTTTCAAAATAGAATAGTTTTTCTAATTCAAACCTGGATGGATGATCAACAATTTGATTCTCAACTCCCTTCCTATCTATTATTTTAAAGATAAATTCTTGCAAAAGAAGAACCCATCTTATCAGCCTTGGTTTTACATCCTTCTTTTTCATTAAATACTTAATAACAAAATGATCTGTATGCACTATGCATTTAGTTCCAATTAATTATAATTTAAATTTATCAAAAGCATATACTACTCCTAATAACTCTTTCTTAGTTGTGTTACAATTAATTTAAGCATCATTAAGAGTTCTGCTAGCATATTAGATAATCTTGAAAATCTTATCATGTTTCTGTCCTAAAATAGCTCCATGAGCATAATCACCAGCATCACACATTAATTCAAAAAAAATTTCCTAATGTGATGAAACAATAATTGGTGCAGTGACTAATTTTTCTTTTAATAATTCAAAAGCTTTTAGGCATTCATTATCAAAATTAAAAATTACATCTTTTCAAGTAAATGGAATAGAGGCTTAGAAATTTTTTAAAAAACTTTAATTTAACACCTGTAGAATCCAACATGTCCTAAAAAACTCCTAATTTCCTTCAAACTTGTTGGGTGAGTTAAATTAGCGATCACTTGAATTTTTGCAGGCTCTACTTCCTAAGCTTTTAGGCATTCATTATCAAAACTAAAAATTACATCTTTTCAAGTAAATGGAATAGAGGCTTAGAAATTTTTTAAAAAACTTTAATTTAACACCTGTAGAATCCAACATGTCCTAAAAAACTCCTAATTTCCTTCAAACTTGTTGGGTGAGTTAAATTAGCGATCACTTGAATTTTCGCAGGCTCTATTTCCATATCATTTTCAGAAATTTGATATCCTAAAAATATTCCTCCTACAACCATAAATTGACATTTTTCCCAATTAAGGACTATTTGTTTTTCTTTAAAGTGCTTAAGACCTTTTGATAGAGGTTCTAAACATGAGTCAAATGAAGTTCCAAACATTAAAAAATCATCCATGAAAACTTTAATCCTTTTTTCTATTAAATCACATAAATAGCCATCATGCATGTTTGAAATGTAGCAGGTGCATTACATAAACCAAAGGGCATTCCTCTAAAAGTAAATGTATCATAAGGTCTGGTAAAAGTTATTTTCTCTTGATCCTTAGGAGCTATTTGTATTTGGTGATAATCAATATAACAATCCAGAAAATAAAAGTATTTATGCCTAGCTAGTTTATCCAACATCTAATCTAGAAAGGGTAGTGGAAAATGATCTTTCCTAGTGGCAAGGTTTAATTTTCTATAATCAATACATATGCATCATCCTGTGACTTATCTTGTTGGTATTAACTCATTATGTTCATTTAAAGTGACAGTCACTCCTCCTTTCTTAGGAACGCGGTGAATTGGACTAACTCATGCACTATCTGAAATACAGTTGATAATTCCAACATCTAACCACTTTAAAATTTCATTCTGAACAGCTTCTTTCATAATAGGATTCTATCTCTTTTGAGGATCAGCCCTGGGTTTGAAGTTCTCTTCTATATGAATTCTATACATACAAATTGAAGGGCTGATTCTTTTTATATCAACAGTTGTCCATCCAAAGGCATTCTTATAACTCTTTAAAATTTTTATCAAACTCGCTTCTTCTTTTATAGTTATATTCAAGGAAATTATAGCAAGTAATGTATTCTTTCATCCTGATATCTCGTATCTCAAGAGAGATTGATTTGCTTTCTCTAGCTCCTTTCAGTCGAGTCTAACAGAAGTTCTCCTCTTCTTTGGGATTAGTAACACCAATAACAGAATTCCTCCCTATGGTTTGCTTTTCATCACCAGGAAAACACCAATTTCAATGGTAGTTGGGGGAAGAAGCCGATTTCGTATTCTAAGCCGCATATTAGATCAGCTGTTTCTAGTGCTACCATTGATTAGATGTCGGTCGGATATCGGTTTCTCAGAATATTACTATATATTCTCAGTCGCCTACCTCTGTTCCTGTTCAGTTCGGAATTCGTTGATTTGTGTTCTAAGTTCTAAGACATCTCATATATAGTATCAGAGTATGCACGAATTTCGAGATGTTGATATCCAAAAAAGAAAATCCTACCTCAAGGCTTAGTACGTTCACTCCATATACTCAATACAAACTTGCCTTGCTCCTGACTCTTCTATAAAGGAATTATCCTCAATCAAATCGGTAATAGTCTAGATTCTAGAGTTTCAATTCCCTATGGAGTGACCTACCCTAAGTAGCGCATCTTCTCGCTTCGCGCTCGGGAGGTTTTTCAATTAATGGACAAAAAAATGTGACTTTTTTGTCGTGTCCAAAAGTTCAAAACTTTCTCGAACATAATTTGAATCTTCCTTTTATAAATCTTTATATTGATCTAATTTCCCTTTTTGTTCGTGTTCAACTCTTTCAGCTCTGATTTTTCTTCATAAGTTGTTTTGAATTGACATTCACTTAAGTATCTTATAACATCCATTCTATAGCATTCATCATCGTTACCTTTTGCAGGGTATTTCATTGATTTGAAAATATTAAAAGTAGTTATTTGATCATTGATGTGCATAGATAATTCTCCTTTCAACACTTCTATCATTGCTCTTCCTGTAGGTAGGAATGGTCTCCCTAAAATGATAGGTATTTATTTAACTTTCTCTATATCTAGCACAATAAAATAAATAGGAAAGATAAATTGATCTATTTTCACTAGAACACCTTTTATAACTCCTTTAGGATATGTTATTGAATGATCTACTAACTGCAGAGTTACAGTAGTAGGGGTTATTTCTTCTAAACCCAATCTTTTAATTATTGATAATTGCATAAGGTTGATTCTTGCTACTAAATAATATAAAGCTTTCCCATAATATTTTTCTCCTATTGCACATGGAATTGTAAAGCTACCAAGATCTTTATGCTATTTAGGAAGCTTTTTATGCATTATAGCACTACACTCCTCACTAAGTGCAATTTCATTATCTTCAAACTTCCTTTTCCTATTAAGAAAATCCTTCATAAACTTCACATAGCTTGGCATTTGTTCTAGAGCTTCAGTAAATGGAATCTTATTTGTAAGCTTTTTAAAAATTTCCATAAATTTGGAAAATTACTTATCCAACCTTTGTTGTTGAAGCCTCTGAGGAAATGGAGGTGGTGGTTTTTCTAAATCAACTTTAAGTGGAGAAATAGGTCTCTCTAAATTTTACGGAGCGTCCTCTTTTGGTTTTTCAATCTCCTCTCTCTTTACTTCAGTCTCCTTTTTAACTTTACCTTCTAATTCTCTTTCACTTCTTAGTTGAACCGTTTTTACTTGCTCTTTATTATGGTATTTTGGATTTATTTTTTATTACTAGGAAGTGTTCCTTGGGATCTATTACTTAATGAATTTGCTACTTATTCCAATTGATTCTCAATATTTCTAATTTTTGCTCCTTGACTTTGTAACTAATTTTTCATTTGTAACACCACTTCTTCTACAGATAACTTCTTCTCCTTAAATTGTGGATTACTATTAAAACCTGGAGGATAAGTAGGTTTATAATTACTATTCTCTTGGTTGTTCCAGTTTCCGAATGGATTTATTTGATTGTTCCTCCATTGTTGATTATTACTACCCGTAGCATTGTTCTAATTAAAGTTGGGATGGTTCTTCCAATCTGGGTTATAATAATTTGAATGTGGGTTATTCTGCTTATTGTTTATGGCATTCAAAGTTTCTAATGATTCTTGAGAATCTATAACTTGTCCTAATGAATTCTCTTCAATCATAGGAATTGGTTGAGAAAAATTCATTCCAAATTGGTCTAACTTCCTTGAAATTGCTGCAACTTGATTTGTTGGCACGACAAAACATCAGTTTCATGAATATTGGCTATTTTCTTAAGATTTACCCTTTCAAAAGACCATTGAAAATTATCGGTAGTCATCTCTTCTATTAAAGCATAAGCGTCATAAAATGGATTTAACATCAATGAACCACCAGCAGCAACATCAATAATAGATCTAAGAGATCCAGCTAATTTATTATAAAAAGTTTGAATTATAAACCAATCTCATATAACATGGTGTGGACACTTTCTTAAGAGTTCTTTAAATCATTCTCAGGTTTCATGAATAGATTCCCCTTCAAACTGACAAAAAGATGTAATGTCATTTTTAAGCATTGCAGTTTTCGATGGTGGAAAATATTTAGTAAGAAATTTCTATGTTAAATCACTCTAAGTTCTGATAGATCTAAGTAATAATGAATGTAACCATATCTTAGCCTTATCCCTCAGCGAGAAAGGAAATAATCTAAGTCTTATAGCATCATCTGATACACCATCATATTTAAATGTAGCACACAATACTAGAAAATTGACAAGATGTAAATTTGGATCTTCAGTTGGTGCTCCCCCAAACTGATTATTTGATACCATTTGGATAATAGCAGGTTTAAGCTCAAATGACATAACCACTATAGCAGGTTTTTGAATACCACAATGAAGTTCATCCATCGTAGAGTTTTCATAATCTCTTAAAAGTCTAAACTCTTTAGCATTTTGATTATTTTGATTTGTCATTTCTTGAAAATTTTCAATAATTTTTAATTTTTTTAATTTTTCTAATAGTTCTTTCTAATTTACAATCGTAAGGCATGAGTCCTGTGGAACCTAAACTACGCATACATTACTATAAAACACATAAATTAAAATAGAATAAAAAAATAAAAACACACAAACAAGAACTTTATATATATGACACTACAATATTCCTAAAATAAATATTAAAGTTTAAAGAAGACTTACTAAAAATTTTACTTTCTAAGAACTTCCTTTGAAAATATTTTTGCAAATTACAATTGTATTTCTAATCCTCCCCGGTAACAGCACCAAGCACTTGATGCTGATTTTCTATATATATATAGATGCAAAATGCAATGCATGTAATTATATGATTAATTTCCTTAATAGTTGTTCTTAATTTGTAACAATGCCAAAAAAATGATCTAAACCAAAATCTAGGTAAATCTTTCACGATGAAACAAATAAAAATGAAGTTATAATATTTTAATATGGGATAATACACAAGTATACATATCGTTATCAAGTAATATATAACTTTCTAATTAAGTCACGAATGTCAAACCCACAGTGAGGACTAAATTTAGATAACAAAATTTTCCTAGCAATATATTCTTACTTAAAGTTAAGATGCTAAAATAAGAATGAAATTTCAATTCTTTTTGTAATTTTTTATAATTGAAAATAAAGTAAGCAACTAATTAACTTAACTAAAATACTTGCAAGATGAAGACAATATAAATAAAATATATTTTTCCTTATTATGAATCAGTGTTAAATATAGAAATTCTATTGTGGAAGTATGTTAAATGTGTTGTGTCAAATAAAAGCAATAATATTATTTACCCTTACTATAGATGTTATAATGAACATTGACTAATATATTGTTTGAATAATCTTGAAGACCGGCTAGACAGAGAAGATACTAGCTCTCACTCTAGAGTTTCCTCTTATCCCTCCACGTAGAGGATAACATCTCTTATCAAAACCTAAAACTATAAATCAAATTGGAGGCTTTAGCCTGTCACTCTAAAGTGTTCTAATTCTACACCCTTTAAAAGTCTGTTTCCCTATTTATTTGCACTCAACCAATGAATTACATTCTCATTCATGAAATCAATATGTAATTCAAACCATTTTTTGGCTGAGACAATACCATCTTGGAACTTAAATGTTCTCACAACAGGTATTAACATCTTAATTGACCAAATCAAGAATTAAATGAAGTGCAATGTTTCAAATCATCACAACTTCTTCCAACAGTGAAGTCTAATACTTCACACAACTTCTTTTAAATGTTTAAACACATATCATTTTAAGGAAAAAGATAAAGAAAAATACTCAGAATCCATGGATAAAACACAACCACATATAAGTTTAAAAGTAGAAATCATGCACACAAACAAGAAATCTAAATTAAAACTAAGTGTAGACAGAAAGATAAACTCTTATTTCAAATTCTCTCCACCAAATGTCTTCAAGCTCCTTTGAATTCTCCTCCTCTCACAATACAAACTAACACTCAAAATAAAATAAAATAAAATAAAATAAAGATGGGCAGCGGCGGCGACAACGATGGGCGGTGGCAATGACGATGGTGGTTGTAAAGTTTAATGGGTTGTTGGTCTCTTTTCTTGGAAAATCTAAGTCTTTTCTTATAAAATTCCAATGGGTGCCTTGGTGTCTCTTCAAAACGGGGTCTCCATTCAATGAATCTTCTAGAAGTTGCCTCCTCAAAAGCCAATTGAATGAATTTTTGTGTCTATGGGCTATTTCCCACATTTTATCAAGGGTTGCTTCAAACACCTATTAAAAAATCTGCTTCAATTAAAAAAATTGTCAAGTAACTACTTCTGGCACTTAAGCATTAGGTACTTAGCGCTTAGGCATGAGACCTTTGTCGCTTATGCGTCAATCTTGGGCGCTTAGGCGCCCCATTTCATTTTTGCACCTTCCTTCATTTTTGCTCCAAATTTGACCCTTTTTGATTCCCTTTAGCATTTTTCATGCATTTGATTGTTCCTGAAAGAAAATCACACAAATACCTTTCATTAAAGCGCAATATCTAAAAAATAGATATAAAAATGTGTGTAAAAATACTATATATTTTAGATGTATCATAAACCTCATTCATTGAAATGTTAAATCCCTTTATTTAGGCATTCATGATACACTGTCATCAAATTATAAGTTATATTTTTTTGAGTTTAATTCTTTTAACCTTAGATCCTTTTTTCACATTTGGCACTTCAATTCAAAAATTCCAACCTTCCGATTTGAATAATGATAAATTATTATTAATATTATTAATATTAACATTACAACCCATGTCGTTCAGCCTAGGTCAACCCAGGTCCATCCCAATTCAACCCAGGTCCAACCAAAGTTAATCCAGGTCTAACCAATGTCAACTTCGGTCCATTCCAAGAAAATCTAAGTTAACTTAGGCTAACTGTTACACCAAAAATATATGCATTTTTAGACCCATATTTTATACTCATTTTTTGTCATATTGCACTTTATGGAAGGTATTTTTATGTTTTCTTGCAAGTTATTGAATTTTAGGACTTGAAGCAAAAAGGATGAAATTTGGAGCAAAAATTAGGAAGCTGAAATTTGGTTCAACGCCGATGGCACCAGAAGCAGCATCGACGACGTCGTTTAATAGAGAGCATAAATTTAATTGCAGAACACTGACAGTGTTAATGTTGGTTCAGCACTTATTTCTAGAAGATTCAACAAATTTGGACGCTTTTTAAAGAGTTTTTAGAGGTTACAGAATTGACTCTAGGCTTTTTTTGGGGCCAAAATTGATAAAAAAAGGTGACTCTTCCTACCATATCATCACCCCAATTCAACCTTCCATGCATCACACATTCTTTCATTTTTCATTCCACAACCATTTAGAGTCCATTGTTCTTATAATTTAGAGTTTTGTGGTGAGATTAAGTGTGAACTCTTCTCTAAGAGTGTTGGAGAAGGAGAAAAGTGAGAGATTTCTTCTTCCTATTTTTCCTAGAAGAGGCTACTAGGGATTTTTTTTAAGAAAGAGTTTCAGATAAGTGTTGTTTGTTTATTAGTGTTGTATGAACTTTCCTTTATATATGAAATTTGTGTTTTGTTGTATCTTTCTCATAAAGTCTGAGTAGTTTACTTTATCTTTCTCCCTACTCTGAGATATAGTGAAATGAAGAGATACTATGGATGTGCCAATATTAAAATATAAAATAAATTGTGATGATTTTTCAACTCCAAACTTAATCTACCTTTTGATCTGACCAATTGAATTTTTAAAATATGTTGTGAAACATATGACCGAGAAAAGGAGTATGAGTTCTACAACAGAGTGAGGATCACATTTGATTCCATGAAAGATAACTTCGTTCAAGGAATTAAGTGCAAATAAAAAAAGAAATATATTTTGTTGGGTGTAGAATTGGAGAAACTTTAGGGTGACAGACTAAAATCCCCAATTCAATTTTAGTGTTTAAAAACTAAAGCAAGAGTTAGCCTTTAGGTAAAGGGAAGTGAAAGCTCAGGAGTGAGAGCCAGTATCCTCCTAGCCTAGCCATAGATTTAGGGACTAAACCTAGGATTAGCCAATGATTTTCTATAATACTGTATCATGGTAGAGAAATAAAACTGCTCCTATTTGGCACAATACATATTAAAACCATTTATCTCATCTAATTTTACCAAAATCTCATTGTAGTGGGAAAGATGATTTTTCACATAAGAAATCTTCATAACATAAATATAATTTAATAGTTTATTAGTTACTTTTTAAAACTTTGTATTTCAGTTTTGTTATTAGTTAAATAATTTAGTTCTGATAATATCTCAACATTCAAAATTAGTAACAGTAATTTTGTTTTAACTTTCTGAGAATTTCCAAGTAAATTTATCAATTCAAATTTAAACCTTCCCCATGCGATCGATATTTGAGGCTTAAATAGAAAGTCTTTTATTACTTGATAATGATATGTATACTTGAGTAGAATCCCAACATTAATTGCTTAAATTTCTAATTCGTAAAATATTGCATCAAGCTTTTGGCGTCGTTGCATAGTGAAGCCAACTATATAATTTTTATACCATTCTATCACATTGGGTTCACTAACCCAAATCCAACCTAGCTCAACCCAATCCAACCCAAGTCTAATACATGCCAACCCGGACCAACATAAGGTTCGAAACAACTGATCTCACATCACAACCAAACTCAATTTTGATATGGTCTTAGCTAAAATCTTTTCCAACCTCAGTTCATTTCCAACCAAAGTCTAATCCAAGCTAAATTCATGCTAGATATGTTATGTTGTTTTATATTTCATGTCATTTCATATTTAGTTTCTTTTTCTTCACTCCATGTATAATTACAAAAATAAAAATAATAAATAATAAATAATAAATAAAACAAAAAGGAAGAAGAGAACCACTCACATGATTGTTCTTCCCAAAAATGTATAATATAAAAAAAAACCAAAACTTTAAACATATGAAAACCTTAATTTTTTGTATCTGACAAATTTATGGGTTGAAACAAACCATGAACTAAATATTGAACCTCCAAATAACATCTAAACTACTCCAAAATCAAGAATGAGAACAAAACCTAAGCAGATCTGACACAAACCCTTTGTTAGCCAACCTAGACACAAGAATTGAGGATCATAAACATACTCTAGTTTAGTCTAAATATAGAAACCTAAGTTAGTTTAAAAGTTATCCTAGTTAGTGTTAAGGGCTAGGACTTATAAAATATACAACTTACCCCCTGAGACTAGAAGGAATGCCCTAGTATGAACTAACTCATGATTACTAACAAAAGCATTTTAAACCGCCTTGAAATTGAAAAATCCTCCAAATTCGATGATCAAGATGCTCAAGGATTTCTAGTTATGAGGCTAATTATAGTCGAAAGATATTAACATGCCCGGGACAACAAAAAGCCATGGGCATCCTGATCGAGGACGTTATTTTCAAAGTTTAGGTTATTCCACCCATTAGGGTTTTTTATAGAGTCTAGGACTTCATTTTCATCTAGAAATCCTTCCTACCCAACTTCATCTTTCTGTTTAGGAGCCTCAATAACTTCAATAAGTCAAACCATGCATTTCTAACTTATTTTTTGACTTAACCTGATAAATTGAAGCTCACTATCAGCCTTTTAAAACACCTTATTCACTATCTTTTGGGTAAACCTCCTTCATTGGAAGGTTAAATCCCTTTATTTAGGCATTCATGACACACTGTCATCAAATATAAATTCTATTTTTTCGAGCTTAATTCTTTTGATCTTAGATCTTTTTTTTCACATTTGACACTTTAATTATTAAAGTCCAACCTTCCAATCTAAGTAATAATAAATTATTATTAATATTATTAATATTGACATTACAACCCATGTGGTTCAATCTAGGTCAACCCAGGTCCATTCCAATTCAACCTAGGTCTAACCCAAGTCAACCCAGGTCTAACCAACGTCAACTTATGTCCATTTTAAGCCAACCTAGGTTAACTTAGGCTAACCCAAATCCAACCTAGCTAAACCCACTCCAACCCAAGTCTACTACAGGACAACGCAGACCAACCTATGGTTTGAAACAACCGATCTCACATCACACCCAAACTCAATTTTGAGATGGTCTTAGCTAAAATCTCTACCAACCTCAGTTCATTTCCAACCCAAGTCTAATACAAGCTAAATTCATGTTAGATATGTTATTCCTTGTTCTTCACTCCATGTGTAGTTTCAAGATAGAAAATAAAAAAATAAAACAAAAAGGAAGAAGAGAACCACTCACATGATTATTCTCCCCAAAAATGTCTAAAATAAAAACAAAACCAAAACTTTGAATATATGAAAACCTTAATTTTTTTTATCTGGCAAATTTATGGATTGAAACAAACCATGAACTAAATATTGAACCTCCAAATAACATATAAACTACACCAAAATCAAGAATGAAAAACAAACCTAAGCATATCCGACACAAACCCTTTGTTAGCCAACCTAGACACAAGAATTGAGGATCATGAACATACTCTAGTTTAGTCCAAATATAGAAACCTAACTTAGTTTAATAAGTATCCAAGTTAGTGTTAAGGGCTAGGACATATAAAACAGACAACTTACCATCTGAGACTAGAAGGAATGCTTTAGTATGAACTAACTCATGGTTACTGACAAAAGTATTTTAAACCACCTTGAAACTAAAAAACCCTCCACATTCCATGATCAAGACGCTCGAGGATTTCTAGTTATGAGACTAATTATAGTAGAAAGATATCAACATGCCCCAGAATTTGAAAAGCTATGAGCACCGTAATCGAGGATGTTACTTCCAAAGTTTAGGTTATTCCAACCATTAGGGTTCTTTATAGAATCTATGACTTCATTTCCATCTAGAAATCCTTCCTACCCAACTCTATCCTTTCGTTTAGGAGCCTCAACAACTTCAATCTGTCAAACCATGTATTTCTAACTTTTTTTTAACTTAACTGAAAAAATGAAACCCATTATCAGTCTTTTCAAACACCTTATTCACTATCTTTTGGGTGAACCTCTTTCATTGGACGGTTAATCCCTTTATTTAGGCATTCATTACACACTGTCATCAAATTATAAGATCTATTTTTACGAGCTTAATTCTTTTAATCTTAGATCCTTTTTTCACATTCGACACTTCAATTCTTAGATCCTTTTTTTCACATTTGACACTTCAATTCTAAAAGTCCAACCTTCCAACCTAAATAACATAAGTTATTATATTAATCGAGATTTTTCTTCAAGTCTAACAACTCTTGAGATGTAATTAACCACGAGAATTTGTTATCATTGGGAGCCCGACCCCATAATAAAATAAATCTTATCTTATACCAATAAGATAAAGAAAAAAAACCCTGGTTTCATAAAACTTATGAAAGTCTTCATCATCTGGATGATTAAGCGCTAGTGTTTCCTTCCCTCAAGAGGTATACAATTCTTCAAAATATAAGTCTTTTGAAAAGTTTTATGTTGTGTGGTGAGACGAAAATCCCCATCAACGGGCAGTCCAAAAGATGCCCTTATCATTTTTGTACTAGGGACCTCACCCAAAGATTTCAAAGCATTCGATGTGGAGACGTTTAAAACTTGATTGACTTATACATATAGACAAAAAGTAAATGTGGGATAATAAAGAAGTGAGCCACATCCTACTTATAAAAATAATGAGCATGGAAATTTAGGAATTTTAACTATTAAAGTTCTGATTAAAAAATAAAATATATCTACTTTTACATTTAATTCTCATATTTTTATTGCAACTATCACTTTTAAGAAGTAAGAGAATAAAAAAAACTAAAATATGTACATCAGAAATGTGCCAACGTGAATCTCAAAAAGATCTAACGAGCTAGCAGACAAAAAACACAACTGAGGAGGACTCACAGGCAAAAAACCAAAAGACCCACTTGATCAGATGAAACCCCCTAAACCAAGGCTAGAGGTCAGCTGGGAATAAACCACCCTAACCAAGAATTGAGGTTAATCAAGCTGAGCAGAGGTATTGATCTACCTATTACCACAACCCCAGCCAAAGGAGGATTTCAACATCGCCAACCATCTCACGGACGTCGTTGAGAATTCTCATCAATGGCCAAGAACTAGCAATAACATAATTTAAGTAGCATCTCGAAGGCCTCCCTCGTCAAGGAATGAGCTACAAATTGGATTTTAGTGATTCACCCTTTATGGTTATGTCGACACGAGCTCCTCATCTATAGATTAATATTCAACAACCAGATTAGAATAATTGATCGGCGAAGCTAGTCGGATCAATTCAAGAATTTCCGACCTGAAGGCTATTGAAGGCCGATCGATAACACCTATTCAATGTTTTCTCAAATAGATTTTGTCGAACCAAGGTCCACTAATTTCAACTGATCGAGTCATATGATAGCTGAGTCCTCCACCATATATATAAAATATCTAAAATATTATTTAATCATCTATTAAAGCATGGACAAATATATAATTTTATATATCATATCATTTCCTCTATAAATATGAAAATCATTTTACGACAAAATAACTAATCAACAAATACAAAATTGTGCATGTTTCAATATTCTCTTATATTTTATTATTTGGATGTGATTCAGAAATTTCAAAATTTAATAATATTCATATTCATATAAATCTTAAAGTTTTCGGGAAGCAATAAAAATATATTTATATAAAAATAATAACCATTTCGCTTAATTTTTCATTCACGTCAAATCAACCGGTCAAACAAACCGCTAAGACAGCTATACAAGCAGTCGTCCTCCGAACGTGGTCGCGAGCCAAACCAATCAAAACCGTTTATTTTCTTGGATATCTCATCTCAACCCTACATTTCCACCGCAGCATTTCTTCAGATAAAGGTTAAATAAATAATAGCCACCCAAGCAAGCGAAAACATGTGGCCACAATTATTTCGACATATTTTGAACAGTGAAGGAGCCACAACGAGGCATATGGGTGGGTGGGCCCCATTGACAGCCCTTTATTCAAAAGATATTATTTAAAATGTAATTTAAAAATTAGTGCTTTTTTCGCTTGGCACAAGCAGCAATTGAAACGTGGCGCGTGGCTAGCGGGGACGCCATTCTGGCGATGACGTCCTCAAAAGCGTTCTAAAGCTCGCAGGCACTTTGGGCCCTTTCCGGAATTTTAGCGGCTATAGATATTTTCAATTTTTTTTTCATTCATATTTTCTACCACCATAATCATTATTTATGTTGCACTCATAAAAATTATCAAAATATAATTAAATTTGGAAATTCGGAACCTTTTTCATTTTTCGATTTTTCCTTTTTTTTTTTTTTTTTTCTTTCCATGATAAATGCATGGAATGATTCATATTCAACTGTACAATATTAGAGTTAATAAATTAACTCAATGTATAATTTTTAGTAGTTACTCCCTAATTTTTCTACTAAAAATAAAATAAATTATTATTAATTAGATGATAAGAATAATTATATTTAACACAAACAAAAAAGTAATTTAAAACTATTTAAAATAAATTTTATGTTGTTTTCAAATTATTATACTTTCCTTAAGATAATAAAATCAATTTTTAACAAAATATTAAATAATGAGATGACTTTTATAGGATGATAGAATATTATTAAATAGTTAAAATTAAGTTATCATATCTTTTAATTATAAAATTTTAAGATTAGTATAAAAAATTTCAAAAAATAGATGTTAAAAACATTACATATAATTTCATAATATAATTATTTAAAATTGATATTTAAAGGTCAATATTTTTTTAATTTGTTGATTTTAGATTTATGAAATTTCTTACATGCTAGATAATTCTCAATGTCAAAGAAAATTTAACTCTTAGCTCAATAATAATAATCAACACACACACACACAAAGAGAAAATTACAGAGACAATAAAAATTTTACATGAGAAAACCAAAAAAAGGGAAAAATTCACATGGCATAGCTCAGTCAAAATAATCTACTATATAATTAAAAGTACAGAGACTCACTCTTCTCCTTAACACGAAAGATAGAATTACCAATTTAAGTTATCATAATTGTCTTTAAGTAACAAACAGTCAATCATAGTCATATGGAAGCAATTTGGCCATTTTCATTATTCAGATTGTCATGTTTTATTCCAAGAATTTATTGATGATGATATTAAAATTGCTTTATTTGTGACTGATAATTGCAAAACCTCTAACCCATATGATTTTTCTTTCAAAATTTTTTAAAGATTCTTGTAATATTATTGTCTTTGGCTCTATTAAAATTATTAAATTATTCTTTAATTCTTTTAAGCTTTTTTTCTACATTTAAGCATATTGTTATAATTCTTATTCTTAATAATTCTGGAGTTAATTCTTTAGATGATTTCAGGTCAGTCATTGTTTAAAATTATTACAAAACTTAAGAGTAATAGATTTAAAAATATTCTTTCTAATATTATTCATTATGTCAAGCTTTTTTGTTAAGGGTAATGATTGATGATAATATCATTCTTATAAAATAAATTTTATATTATTTTGATAATTATAATTCTCAGGATAAATTATTTTCTAGCATAGATCTTAATAAGAATTTTTATAAGGTTAACTGAACCTTTCTCTTTAATAAATTAGATAAAATGGGTTTTCCTTCAATTTTTATTAAGTAGATAAAAGCTTATATTGAGGATTTTTTTTCTCTGTTATCATTAATAAAGAAATGCAATGGTACTTCTTCTCCTCTTTTGTTTTTCATCAAGGTTGTTTCCTTATCAACTTATTTTTTTATTATAATTATGGATGCTTTTTCCCTCTATGTTGGATGCTCAAAGTCATAATGGCATGTATCAATGCTTTACTTATATTTTCCATCTCATTTATGTTGATGATTTACTAATTTTTGTAAAGCTTATGATAACTTCATGCACCATATAACTATTATGTTTAATACTTTTATTTGTGCTTCTAATCTTATTATTAATTACTCCAAATCTACTGTTCTAAATCTACTGAGCTTTCTATGCAACATTGGCTATGTGATTATTGTGATTTTAATAGTTTATCTTCACCTTGAAAATATCTTGATGGTATAATTAAATCCTATACGTTGATTGTCCACTATATTTATAAAGGGCATTATGAATAAAATTACTTCTATTTTAGCAATTTTCTTTCTCATAATAGTAGTGACAAAAATGTTTATCATTCCTTAAAATACTATAACTTTACTTAAGCATTATGGAGGACTAAGTATTCCTTCTATTACGATATCCACATCATGTGTAAATATAAAATAACTTAGAGACACTATAATTCTATTTCTTTTCTAGCTAAGTGGTGTAATAATCACTATAGCTTTCTTTAGCATCAGCCTTATTACAATTTTTCTAATTTTTGGAAAGATCTTATTACATTTGTTGATATTATTAGAAGATTTATTTCTTTTCATGATAATACTATTAGTATTCTCTTAATTTTCTTATGTTCTATGGTTTTATGACATTTTGTTAGTGGACAAGCTAGTACGGTAACACTATCTTTGATTGGTTCCAACTACCTGAGTATAATAAGCTTCATGAAGTTATTATAGATGGTAATTAGTTATCCTCACCTCATTTATGAGTCAAATGACTGTATTCAGTGTAATTATAATATTTCTATAGTCAACAACTACATTAAATATTTATCAGTGATAATGATTATTACTCTATCAAATCTATCTGCCTTTTGGTTTATGTTAGCTTAAAAATCAATGATTAGCATTGATTGGTTTCGCTAAATGCATTCTCATAATTTGGCCTTGTTTTCCTTGAGAATTATTAATCATTGCTTAAAAAATTTTGATATCTTGGTTAATATAGGCAAGAATGTTATTCTAAATTGCATGAATTGCTCTTTTGATGCTAAATATCATAGGCACATTCTTCTTTAATGTAATTTCTTGCATACTTTTGATTAAGAAGTATAATTCATATGGTAAAATTTTTCTTCTTCCTAGCAATATGCTTCAAATCATTTTTCATGTCGACAACTTAAGTTGTAATATTCAAAATAAATTGGTTCTTTTATCTATTCAAGTTAATGCTTATCAGATTTGGTATGAGAGAATTTGTAAATTTTATAGAAATTCTACCACTACTATGGAGATCATGTTTAAAAATATCAATTTGATCATTAAGCAAAAGAGTGGAAATTCAAGCACAGAATTCCTAGCCTTATTCATGCTTTTTATATAATCTGATCTTTTGCATTTTTATCTTCTTATAGCCTTTTTTTTTGTTTTGCTTGTTTCGTATTTAGTTTCTCTGTAAGATGCACTCTTTTACTATATTTATCTGATAAGAGTATTTACTTCACTCATAAAAAAATTTGTTTCACTTTCAAGCAATGGTGAAACCTAGCAATATTGTTAGAATTCAACAGTTATATTAAATATACCTCTTTTTGTTATATCTTTATAAATTTTTAGTTTTAGATGGTCTTTTATAAATTTGTGGGTCTCATTTTTCTGAGATTTGTCCTCTCTCTCCCACCTCTCTTCTCTTCCATATTATTCTATATTTCTACCTTTTAGCTTATTATTTTTTTTTGGACTTGGGAGTTTCTTATGATATTGTAGTTGTTTTTTTTTTTTTTTTTTTTTTTTTGCTATGGATTGTGCCATTGGAAGGTTCTTAGAAGTTCTAGGCCTACTTATTTGAGCTTACATTATTGGAGCTGGATATTTTGCTAGATTTATGAGTAGTTTGAAATTGTTATTGATGGATGATACTGTTCAGTAGTTGTTGTTTCTTCAGTCTCAATCTTATTGTTCTGAAGCTATAGTGGTTTCTGAAACTCTCGAGTAGTTCTCAATTTATCTATTAGTTCTGTCATGTGATTTGTATTTTGTATTTTATCTTTCTATTTTGCTTGGGGCTTTATTTATTTATTATTTATATGTTATTATATTTTCTTTTATCTGCGCAAATAAAAAAAAAAAGGAAAAGAAAAAAAAGGGAGATAGAGAGGGGTTGCCACGTGGATGGGCCCAGAGGATGGATACTTTGAGCCACAAGAAACGAGCGGTTTCTGGAATTTCCGATAAAAAAAAAATGATACAATATAGGAAGAAAAGTGGAGCTGACGTGGCGGGACCTCGCTTTCCCCTTTTTTTTCTTTTTTCTCCCAGCCTACTTGTTTCTCCTTCGGCCTGCCCCACTCGCTTTTTGTTTTTCGACGATAAGGGAGAACTCGCTCCTCTCCCTCTCCCTCTCCCTATTGACAAAATCGAATTCTGTTTCGACGGTGCCTTTCTCAGAAAACTAGAGAAGGTTTTCCTGCTGATTCTCCACGTTTTGTTTGGAGGGATTATGTGATCGGTAATTTGTTTTTCTCAACTGTTCTTCGGTTATGGTTTTGGGATTCATGCCAGAATTTCGGTTTCTTTGGATTACTGGATGATTTAGTGTTTCTTCTTTGGGTGTCGTTGCCTTTGAGGATTTTTGTTTGCAAGGTTGGGATTTTTATTTTTGTTAAATTTGGGGCGGGGCATGATGCTACTCAATCCATGTGGGAATTTTGAATTAGAGGGTTTTTATTTTTCTAATCGTTACAGATCCGTTTTGGACTTATGTTGAGAGGGGTTGGAGATCTATTTTTGACACTTACTTTGAGAAGAGCTTTGATCTCCTGTTAATTTAGGTTGCGTAGCTGGGAGGGAAACCGGCCTAATTTTCGGCTTTCCTTGTGCATGTTTTATGACTTGTGAAGAAATCTAAAAAGGAATTTGCTCTGTGAATGTTTATCAGCGATGGAGTTGTTAGATTCAGCTTTACGTCCTTGTTTTATGCTGCTTTTAGCACTTGAATTGTTGTATGTTGCTCTTGGCACTTGAATTGTGCTGTTAATCAGCTTTAAAGTGAAAACTAGCTGAAAATATTTCTCTTACTTTTATAAATTGGCCTTATGAAAATAATCACACTCTGTTGCCGTTCTTAATATAATATTTGGTGTGTTGAGATAACATGTCTTTGTACTCTTGGAGTTCCCAGAATACTCTTGCAAATTATTCTAAGAAAAAGAGTTTTTTTTTTCCTTTTAGTAAAGATGACAAAAAAATTTTCGCGTTAAGAGGATAAAAGGCTAATTTTAAGCTGCCACGATAAAATTTTAGTAAGTTGTATTTTTTTACTCCTTTATAGATATGCTATTGCTTGTATGTGTAGTTCAGGTGTTCTGTTGTTGAGCAAGATAAAAAGCTCTATATATGCCAATGAGAACTGATCGATGATATCTTTTTATTTTAATCTGAATTAAGCTGGTATTATATGGAATATTATTTAATTTCACGCGGCTAAATTTGTAGCATCTGTGCTCCTGGAAAGTGTAGTTACAATATTATACCTAATGGATTTAAATCTTCCTCTTTTTTTCCTCAAGATTTCAAATAGCTTGTATGTCCCTAGATATTAGTTTTTCTTTAGCCATGCTATTTACTGATCTGATGTTGATGTAATTGATCTTAGGATTGCACAGTACTATTTATTTTCTTTCAAGAGAATGTGTGTGGACGGAGAAACCTCGTCTGCAAATTGTCTCGACATGATTAAAGAAGCTGATTCACCAATTTCTGAACTTGCTATCAAGGTATTTTTGTAGAATCCTCACTGGCATGTCACTTTGCAACGTCTGTTTGGTTCCATGGAATTTGTTTACTTTCTTTTCTACCATAGCAACACCCAATCTTTCATGCTGAGCAGGTAAGGAAACCTTATATAATAACTAAACAACGAGAAAGATGGACCGAAGAAGAGCACAATAAATTTCTGGAAGCACTGAAACTTTATGGCCGAGCCTGGCGAAGAATAGAAGGTGATATTATGATCAAATTCCCCTCGAGTTCACTTTAGAAGTGTCTCTCTTTAACTCTTATGAATTCTCTGCAAAGCATGCACAGATATATATCATTCCTTTATTCATCACTATGAATCTCTTTTTTCAGAGCATATAGGATCAAAGACTACAGTTCAGATTCGTAGCCATGCTCAGAAGTTTTTTTCGAAGGTCTTGCTTTTAAATCTCAATAAATAGTTTCTCTCATAATTTCTTATTGATGGTTATACATAAGTAAATGAGCACAGTGGGGTCATGAGATCAATTATTTGTAGATTCTAACTAAATGTTTCCTTAAATTTTTGTTGATTTCTCTGCCATTCATTTTGTAGGTGACACGGGACTCATCAAGCGATTGTCCAGGTAGTGTCAAAGTTATTGAGATACCTCCTCCACGACCCAAAAAGAAACCAAATCATCCTTACCCCCGTAAATTGGGTCATCTATCCATTAGGAAAGGTTCTCTTATAGATGGACAGCTGTGGCCTTCCAGTAAACAGTCGGTTTCTGAGCAGGAGAGTAAATCACCAACATCAGTGTTGTCTGCATTTGGATCAGAAACAATTGGAACAACTGCTGCTGACACCCTAAAGCCTTGTATGTCACCAGTTTCATCTGTTGATAGAACTGGCACGGTAGAGGAAACATTGGTCGGACAAGGGAGCCGATCTAAATCAGCTGACTACAAGTGTAATCAATCAACGGTTCAACCTGCTTTCTCTTGCATGCAAGATGTATCTCCAATGGTATTTTCAGTCACTTGAAGTTTTTATGAAACCCTTATGACTATCATTGTTGCAAAAATGATAAAATAGTTCACAAAATCCTTTCTTTCAGGATATAGACTCCGGCTTGCAAAATTCTTTTGCTTCGGCGGTGGCTCCAGTTACAGGACAGCAAATGACAAGTCTTAAGTTGTTTGGAAGGACAGTCGTAGTTGGTGAATTGCAGCAGCAGTCTTTGAGTGATAAGAATAAGTTGGAATACCAGGAGGCATTCTCTAACTGTAAAGAAATAGATCTGGAATCACAAAAACCTGAGGAAAAAGATAAGTCTGATTCCCTGGATGAAAGCGGAGGTAAATGCTATGGTCGAATTTCACCTAGGTCCCATTGTTTGTCTTCTAATGAGGATCACACATGCCTTGTGGAACCTAATATGGTTTCTTTTCCTTCTTGGTGGAATTTGTATGGAGTTATGCCTTTCCACCTTTCAAGACCCTTTAATCCAACTTTAGATCATTCCATTGATAGTAAATTTGTACATATTGCTCCTACTTCGAATGAAATTTCACAAGCTGATTCCAACACTACCTCCGATAGCAATTCTGAGGCAGCTGAGAGTGATGTACAAATGAACGAATTAACACCAACATTAGTGCTGAAGCCAAGCAAAAATTCAGCTTTCAGCAGTGTGATTCCATCTTCTGCAAACGCTGCTAGAGGCTTTGTGCCTTACAAAAGATGTGTAGTTGAAAAGCAACTACAATGCACACCTGTGGTTAACTGCGAAGTAGTTTTTGGGCAAACGCTTGGGTATCAGTAGATAATTCAGAATCACAAACCTGTCACTTTGCTTTGTTGAGGTGATCAGAGATGATTCTGTCCACTGTGTTTTATCTTCTCTCATTGTTTTTCAGCTGTAGATTTGATTGATGCAGCTGTTTCAGTCGTTGTTGATGATCATGAGTGGAAAATAAAGTGCTCTGTGGACACAGATTCTCCAGCTCCTCTTGTTGTATATTAGATTAGATTTGTTACTTCAATTTTTGAATAAGTGCGTTGTCTTAAGTGCTTATTAACTCTGATATTATACTGCTGTTTTCATGTGGTGCTGTATAATGTATAAAACTCGTGAGATGTCTTGCTAACTTCATGGCTTTAATTTTATATTTCGAAGTAACGAGAAAAGCTCTCGTCTCTCTTTTGATTCATAAGTTCTGCTGATTTCAGTATTTTCCAATAATCTTTGCTGAGAGATTTGATATAATTTAACTGGCCTAATGCATTTTCCAAATTGTTGAATCCTGATTTGTCCGTGAATCACACTTCAATGGATTAGAACGTAGAAGATGAGAGAAGAGATAGAGAGAGAGAGAGAGAGAATAGTGCACTGTGATGACCAGTAGTGTGTACCACTTTATTTATGAAATGATCTATTTAAATAGTGTTGTTACAATATATTCTAGGTATTTCACAAAAGTAGGCCCAGAGCTTAACTACTCTTTGACTCGATTGGTTGGGCTTGCGAAGCCTCAACTTGGCGAGGTTAGTCCAGTCGGCTAGGCTGAGTCATTGTCATCGGTCGGATGGTCTTGATTAGCTCGGGGTTGTCATAACTGATTCGATCGACTAAGATTTTCTAACTGTATGATCTGGTCTGGCCGTCGACCAATGATTTTGGGTAAGAGACTTTTGTCAGTAAAGTGGAGTTAGGCTATTGGGTAGAGGGTAGTCACCTTAATACGATAGGTAGCTACTCTTTGATGAAGAGATTATGAGGGATAGCTAAGTCTTGTCTTATTTACTCTTGATAACAATTGGGGGACTGCTGGATGTTTCCAATATAACTGCAGGACTCGAGAGATTAGCTCCTACCTCAGTATCATTGTAGTGATAGGCTCAAATTTTCATATTGCTCGTATATGGCCGAGCCACTTGGTTTCAAGTCCTTTGGTTTGCTTTATGACTTGGTAGACCTTATCTTTGTTTTACAATTTGGAAATTTGGCATTCTGGGACTTCTACATTGAGTTGTCCCTTGATGTACTTTTCTTCTCTCTCGACAGTCGGATCTCATCTGGATCAATACTGTCTCATTTTATGTGTGCAGATTTAGTTCATCGATTCCACTTTTTGAAAGTCATGTTGCAATATAAATAAGAAAACCTAATACAAAGAGTAAATCTTAGTAATAACTATTTAATGATTCAATAATCAAATTCTCTAGATTTTCGTGCCCTCGGTTTCTTAAATAGAGTGTGGAGTACTCTGCCTTTCCATATTTACTTTACTTAAATCCTTGTCTAGAAAAATTAGCCTGCAAGCATTGTCATGAAGAAAGAGCTAGCTCATGGGGTCAATCTTTACAACAAGGTAATGTATCTTAGGGATTCTAGGGTATCGAGGGTGTGATCCTATCTAGAAGAAAAAAAGAGGAAGAAGAAGATTGTTGCTAAGAAAGTAAAAAAGTTTGTTCCGCAAGATCAGGTGGGATCATCTGACTCGCTCTGCGGTAGTTAGCAGAAGACGACGAAGCCCGATCGGGTGATCAACTTGTCGATCTGTCGGTTCCTACTCTTGTTGTGACCAAAATCCTACCGACCGATCAGATTGCCCAGGAAGCTGCTGGTACTCTAGAGTCGTGCGGGGCGCAGGAAAACACTAATGCTTTGCCGATATTTGGTGAGGGTGATGTGTCGTTTATAACATCCTAGTTGGACTGAATCCTTAGTATGGGAAGCTTTGATCTTCTTTATCTAAATTATATTCTTTACTGAAGTTCATTTTATTTATATTGCCTCTTAGTGTAGCCCATTCGGTTCCAAAGGCAAGAGGCATTGATTCACTCTCGACGAATGCTGGTGAGGGCCCAATCACATCGTTAGTAGTTGTGGCTCAGGAACTAGCTGGGAGCGGCTGACTCCCATGCGAGGATGAAGAGTTAATCTTCTAAATGATTCTTGAGAGGCTCAAGAGGAAACAACTGATGGACACAGATGTTCACTAGGTTGTTGGTCCATCGCTTGGATGAGAAAGATGACTCCTTTGCTTCAGTAGTTAGAATCCCATAAGGCGAGAGATACATGGTTTTTTTGTTCATGTTGAAAAAACGAACATGATGGAAGGCTAGATGACCTCTTCTCATTTGAAAACGATTGCCTGTTTCACGGAGATGATGAGCATTTGGGAGACATGTTCCATGTCTTAGGTCCAAACTTAATTAGATTGAGTGGACCAATTTAAAATTGGGGGAGATGTCATGTATAAGAGGATGCCTCATCGAGGGTATGTCTTTATTGAAGTAGTGGGAGAATTTTTTGTAAATTACTTCCTCTTAGAATAATTTTGAGTAGTGCTTGTAATATCTAATTTCAAATTATTACTTTTTGGAATCATGTGGTGATGCCACTTTTTTATATATACGGTTAGGAACTTATTCAAGTAATTTCGCTTTTGTTCTTCTGAAGGTTCAAATCCTCCTTTCACCTTATAATAGGGGTGAGGGGTTTTTGCCTGACATTTAGCTTTCTTCTTTTTCCCTTGATTTTCTCCCACTTTCCCAACCATCTTTTTTTGCACTTCTTCAGATTGCTTTGAAGTTTTCTCTGAAGCTCTTTTTATCAATTCTTGTGACTGAATGGTTGACCATGCCATCAGGATAGGTGGTCCTTATGCAAAGTACCTATGTTTATGATCCTGTCGTACAGCTCCGGGGCACTGAGAGATATGACTGAGTGACAAAATTTTTTTGTATTGATCTCGTTTTTTAGCAAGATCAGTTCAATTATGATTTGAGACTACTGCTTTACCATAAAATGTGGGTAGTTTTCACTTTTTATGGGGTTATTCCTGCTCAGATTTTGACGAACTCCAACACAACTATTATGACTTATTCTTTCTTTAACTACTAAAAAGAAATCTAATGGTCAATGGACTTTTCACTTACATGTTCATGTTTCGGGTTAGCTTGGATAATTATGCCCAATTTTTTATGGCTTTGGGTTTTAATGGTTGGGGTTGGAAAATAAAATTAAAAATTAGAAGATGTGTTTCATGCTCAACTCTTCTTTTATTAGCTGAGAAATCTCTACTATTTTGATGTATGGTGCGGCTAAGAGGAAGAAATCTTTATCAGATCATCTTTGATTTGAACAAGAGGAATCAAGGGGAAGCAACCATGGATTTTCCATTACCTTGAACTGTTTTTCCTCAATCGGGCACTGTAGTCGGAGAAGTTTGGGTCAATGATAGAGGAATTCTAGGCAACTTCAGACAGAGAGGCTAGACAATAAATGAAGGCTATTGCTCAGAGTACCAAAAAGAAATATCTACTTGCTGGGAAACCTCAGTGTTAGCCACGAACTGGTGTTCAGAATCATTCCTAATGGAGATAATGTTGAAAGTGCTAACTTTGTTTTTTTTGTATTTAAATCTACTTTTTTTGTTCAAAATGTTTCCACCAGTGAATTAACACTAATTCAGAGGAAAGCTAAAAGCTATCTATTAAATGCATGTTCTTTGGGTGCACATCATCAAGAAGACAAAAAAAAATGTCGAGTGTACTAGAATTAAGTGGTGTTGAAGAAGAGGCCATGACAGAAAGAGTGAAGATGGGGTCAAGGACCTATCTGCCACCAAGCCCATCCTTAGTTGGCGATCCCCTTTTATCTAAAGTAAAATTGGATCTGAGCGTGAGCCTGAGCCTGAGCCTAAGCCCGAGCCAGCTTCTTAAGAGGAGGTACACCACAAAGAGGGGAAGGCTTCTGTTTCTGATCTCAACACATGCTTCCTCCATTCCAAAAAAGGTGGAAGGGTTTCCACACCTAAGTAAGTTCCTTTCCAAGATGAGGGAGTGCATGTGTGGAACAACTCCAATAAAGGTTTTTCCATGATTGACATGAAGATTAATTGATATTTTGACTCTCCAATGACGGTGAACTATCCTTCATTTAATGATGAGATTATTAGGTTCCACACTTTTGAGTAGTCTCTTAGGAGACTTGAACATCCAGACCTCTACCAGACAATTGATTGATATCATCTAATGTCCTGCGAGGCTTCCCACTACCAATAAATGGCTACTTCCATGGAGGAGTCATAAATCATTGATGCATGGGTGAAGATGGTTAAGGAACCAACGTTAGCAGCTGAGAAATGGTTGGCAATGAACAAAGATGAGATGCTGAATTAGTCAGAGTTTTTTGTGAGCAACTTTAAAATAGAATCAAGTTTTGAGGGACAGGATGATGACACTAAAGTCAAAAAAAGAGAATGTAGATGGGCATGCTCAGTAGCTCGGGTTGGAACCTCTCTGGAAATAAGCAAATTTATGAAGAAAAAGATCATCGATACAAAATGGTCCAACATAAGAGAACCTGCTATGTTCTTTTTTGACTAAGGAGAAAATTTTACATATGGTGTATGTACGTAGCTCCACGCGGGGACTCCAATAATATACCAACATGTGTGTTATGTTGAGCCAGCTTAAAAAAATATTAAAGTGAAACCATAAAGATTATTCGAGTGGAACTGCGGAGGTTATTAGAGTGGAAGTGTGAATGTTATTGGGAAGGTTATTTGGGCATTAACTTCAATAACGCCACAATAAACCCTTAATAACCTCCTAATAACCCTAAAAAAACCACTGCGGTTCCACTCCAATAACCCCCCAATAACCTCCGATGGTTCCACTTCAATAACTCGCGTCAGTAACTTCTACAATAACCCCCCAATAACCCCCAAATAACATACGCAATTCTACTTCAATAATCCCCTGCATTAACCCTCGCAATAACCCTCCAATAACCCCCCAATAACCTCCCCAATTTCACTTCAATAACCCTAAAATAACCTCCACATGGCGGCATATTACTGGAAGTCCGCACGTAGAGCTGCGTCCGGACTATGTATGAAAAATTTTCTCGTGACTAGGAGGAAGATGACAAAGAAGATGAAGTGGAAGAAAGCATCGAGGATAATGGGAGAGAGAGGGGAGGGGGTTATTCAAATGCCCTATCCCTTCGATTATATTGTACTTGAAGATTTTTTTTTTTTTTTGAACATTTGTAAGGTATATGAATCTTTTTGTAAATAAATTTTTGTAATCTTCTATGAAATTGAATGATGTTTTTTAGTCAGTTTTTTCTTTGTCTCTTGTTTTATGTTTACCACATTATTTAATTTTGATGAATGTTTGGTTGCAAAATTTAGCTCTTAGGAATGGCCTTCAATCAGTTTTAATGTGTTATTGCCCAATTCAAGTCTTATACTTCTTATGTCTCGGTTGCTTGGTCAGGTTGTTGCCTTGGACAACAGATCTCGTTGTAGCTTTCATGTGGGTAATTGTTGAGACTTGTCATTAAGAAGATTTGCTCGCCATCCACCATGAATCTTGTTATTGATGTTTATGGAACTAATTCCAGAGTTTGACCTAAGATGAGTTAAGAGATATTGGCCTTTATTGATGCTTGGGCAATGAGGGTTTGTCTCTGTCTATCACCAAGCAAATGTCTTGCATCATTATTAGTTATTTTTAATATATTATTTATCAATCGAGCATCTTGTATTGTTATCAATTTTGGAGAATTTTTACTGAATGCATGTCTTGCACCACTATCAATTTTGGAGTTTTACCAATCAGATGTCTTGCGTCGTTGTCTGCAATGTTACTTGACTTTGAGTTCTCTGAGCGTCAATAAAACATTGACGATCCCCTACATGAAGTTATAAAGTTTCCTGAAAGTTGTTTAAACGTAGGATCGTATGTATAATAAGTAAGGTTTTAATAAAATTTTCATATACTTAAAAAGTAAAAGTTGAAACAAAAACTACTTTGTTTTATTTCATCATGATACAAAATGTTTTAAGGAAAAAAGCTTCTTAAGGTTGTCTCTGCTTCATGTTTGTGTGATTCCCTTTTCTATGTACGTCTTTAGATTATAATTTTTTGGTAAAACTCTTTTGTGGATGGTGAAGGGGTCAATCCAACTTTGGACCAAATTGGGTCACCTTTTTTAATATAAATTTTCCACTGCATTTACAAACTTCAAGCTGGTCCCTTGACTTTGGCAAAAGTATTTTACCTCATGTTTGATGAATGACATCCCGTTATCTTTGATGATGACCAACACAAGCCTATACTAAAAGATTAGATCAATCGTGATGAAGTTCAAGATGATATCCAAAGCACCTGGGCTTGAATCCACCTGGTGAAATAATCTACCTTTACTAATAAGAATTTAAATTAGCCTTTTGGTGGGGAAAGTGTCTAAGGATATCGAGTCCTTAGACGATGAAATACCATGGGCTAACGATCATTAATAGCTTTTGTGTCGGTTGGTGTAATGATGCATATTTCTGACATTACTTGCATCTCCTCAAGAACTCTTCACCATCTTTTTGGGCGTTGGCCAGAAGTAGCCTTGTTGTTGCACTATTTGTGCTAAATTTTTCTCTCCAAAATAGCTTTCGCACTCCTCAAAGTGTACCTCTTAGAGGACATTTTTTTCCCTGCTCCCCTTTATGAGCCTTAGGTACAATGATTTGATTGATCTATTTTCATTCTTTTTTTATTTATTTTGGAGTCACTAGCTTATTTTATCATTGTTGTCTATTTCTTTTTTCCAAATAAGTATCTATTTAAAATATGAAATTGATTTACAGAAGAGAGAAACAAGAAAGAAAGAAAAGATGACAAAAATAGAAAAATAGCTTAAAAAAATGTGAAGAACTTTCGTAAGACAATCTTCACATAATAGCCCAAGAAACATATGTCCAAAAAAAGATCAGATCAATAAGACTTGGAAATGTATTCATGAAGAAAATATTATGGAATCAACCCACAACCAAAGAATCAAGTTTTTGAGCATGTCCCGGGTTCAAGAGAAGCTCCCAAATGGATGTATCCCTTTGGTTAATTACAACTTGGGGAATACCGAATTATAATTTTCATATTAGGATTCTGGCGAAGCCTTTGGGAATTAATAAGTGAAAAGGGGGGGGGGTAAAAGAAAAAACTGCCCCAAAACAAAAAGGAACAACCCCTCAAAACCTAAAACAAAGCAAAAAAGCGGAAAAAAAAGTGTATTGCCTCCTAAATTGATGACAACTAATAAATATTTAAAGCCATATGATGTGACCGAGTCATCAAGCGGGACCTTCCCACAACTTTGAGGTCATATTGGGCTCTAATGGCAGAGGGCAAATCATCATATCCCAAACGATCAGTGACCTATCAGCTAAATGAGGCCCATTGGATGACATGAATGAATGAGTCAAAGGAAGGATTGAGCTTAACGGGGCTTCAAAAGGAAGGTGAGGAAATCCAAATAAGGTAAAGGTAGCTAGATCAGAGCTCCATGGACTTATCATCCTAAGTAACTAAGGCCCTAAGTCCATCAAGTCATGAAGGTAATCGAACTTGCATAACCTGGAATTTTTTGTCAGCAACCCACTTGTTGCATCATCCAAAGAATCTTGGTGGTCCTATAAGTAGAGGAAGGAAACATTTAAATCCTATGACATATAAGAATATGATTCATAGAAATATTTATTCCAACCAACATAAGCGGTGGGAGGCCACTGGAAAAAGAAAGAGAGGTCCAACTTAGCATGCTGAAGCGTTCTCATAAAAAGGTGTTACTCCTTATCTGGGTTAGGGAGCCTTCAAACATCATAGGCATTCTAGACAACGACCTAAGTAAAAATTAATTAATGCTTGGCTATTTACATTGAAGAAGCATGGGGGACTTCTCCTTAGAACATGCAATGGTGATATAGTTATCTAGAGCGATTCTTAAGTATTGAGCCCTTCTTAATTTTATAACTAAGAAATGGCTATGCATGTAGCCTATTTAAAATTTGACGCGAAAACCACACAAAAAATAAAAAGCATTTTTGAAAAGTTTTTGATATTTTAATCTTAACTTTTAGATTTTATCTTAATCTTTTATTTTTATTTGAAAAGAAAAATTATAATTTTTGGGTTCTTAAGAGCCAAGAATGTATTTTCTTTAAACACCCAGACAAACCACTGATGGTCGCCTTTATCAGGGTCTCGTCCTATCAACCTCTCGCCATCCTTTGTTCTTGCTATTGTTGTATCACTATCATGGAGTTCCCAGTTTGTATCCCATTCTATTGCCCCTCTCTCTGAACTCTCTTTCTCGGATCACGGGGAATGATCTTGAGAAGAGAGAAACTGATGGAGAAAGGAGGGCAAATAATAATGAGGACAAACAAAAGAAGAACATGGTGAAAAATATTTCATGAGGTAAAGTTCACATGGAGAGCTCCAAAGTGTTTGACTGAGGTATGGTCGGTTCAAAACACAATTGGGGCACACCTACGAAGAAGACCTCATGAAAACAAACCCAACTAAAGATTTTAGGTTGTGATACCTATTTTGGGGTTCGTTTCTTCCTATAGGGCAAGCCCCTATAATTAATTACTTCTTAAGCACTCTAAGGATTGGTTAAGAAAACTCCTAATCAAGGTTTTACTCATCCTTAAAAAAATCAAAAGTCATTTTTAAGAAAAGGAATTTCCAATTCCTATCTGAATGGTAGTGGATTCCAAAAGATTCTAAAATATCCTAGGGTTTTATTTTGTTGTCAATAGTTTTGTTGAGGTGTTCGTCGTTCGCTCCAAATTTTGAATGTCTGCCCCTGCAAAACAAAGTTAGCACACCCCAATAACATGCAAAGTAAATCTAGGATGGCCTCCACATTTTATTTTCAATAGCCCTACAAAATAGAGTTAGCCTAAAATATGTTTTAGTTCAATTGGTTGCTTGTTATTTTTATTTAAGATAATCTAGTTAAGATCCCCATAGCTTTCAATCCTCTCAAGGTTGTCGGGTTCTCTAATCTACTTAGTCTAACTGGTGGTCAAACATACCCCGACTGAAAGATTCCTGTCGACAATCATGGGTTGCGTCGTCCAAAAGATCCTCGTAGACTTGGGTATCAGAGTTCAATTTCTATGCAGTGATCTTTGTTCATCAGGGCTTCATTTAAGTTTTAATGTCTTTTTCTAATTTTAGCGGTTGAAAATTTTAGGTTCCTTAAGTTCTTTTTTTTTTGCCGATTAAATTTTTTTTCTTTGTGATTTTTATTTTTTTGTTTGGGATGACCCGGTCAAGATCCCATTGTCCCATTATACCAGAGTCGTTAGGGTTTGCATTTTGATTAGTCATAAGTGACTGGAATATATTTTCTTAGTAGTCATGGGTTACCTCTTCCAAAATACCTTCTCATACCTATTTACATTTTGTTGTTCAATTCTAAGTTTTAGTGGCATTTTAGAGTGAATTTTTTGTCGTTTTGTTTGGGTTAGTTTGTACTTTGTCCCAAATTGTCTTTGACTAAACATAAGTGTGATTTTGTTGTAGAACAAGAAATAAAACACTCCTTAATCTCCAGTCACTAGGCTTATGTTAGTTGTAGATTAGTTCAAGTTTAGTTGAACTAATCTCAGATAGGTCTCTTACGTAATCTAAGTTAAACTACGTCAAGTAGTTTTTCCCTCAGATTATCTTCAAACATTTTTAAGTCAACCATAGTTTAATAAGATTGAATTAGGTTGGCCTAATTTGATTGGACTCAAACTATTCGTCTTGGATTAAGTTGGCTTGAGGCAATCTAAGCTAAATCAATTTGGGTTAACTCGAGGCCAAACCAGGTTGAGCTGGGCTGATCCGAATGAAAACCCTTAGTGAAATTAAGTTTAAGATAAATTAGACTTGGATGACATCTAAGTTAATATATAAGTTGGGTTATCTTTTTAATTTTTAACTTAGGTTAGGCTTAAATCAATCCTTGATTAAAATTGGTCTTGAAATTGAGTCTCAAATTGGGTCAATCCGAATTTAAGTATGATTGACCCAAGGAAGGTTGACATGGGTTACACTAATTTAGGTGAGGATTAAGCGATTTGAGTTGAATTGGGTTAACCTAAGTTAGATTAGGTTGAACTAGAAGATCAGTTGAATTAGGTTAACCCAAGTTAAATCAGGTTGTCCTAAGGATTCAATTGAATTGAGTTCACTAGAGTTAGGTTGGGTTAACCCAGTGATTTGGTTGAATTGGGTTAACTCAAGTTTGGTCAGGTTGATCCAAAAGTTCAGTTGAATTGGATTAACCTGAGTTAGGTCGGGTTGACCATAAAGTTTAGTTAAATTCGATTAACTAGAGTTAGGTCGGGTTGACCTAGTGATTCTGTTGAATTGAATTAACCTTATTCAGGTCAGATTGACTCGAGTCTGGTTAGATTGACCCAGAAGTTCAGTTGATTTGAGCTCACCCGAGTAGGTCAGGTTGGCCTGGTAATTCAGATGAGTTGGGTTGACCCGAGTTAGGTCGGGTTGACTTAGAAGTTCAATTGAATTGGGTTAACCTGAGTTAGGTTGAGTTAACCTAGTGATTCAGTTTAATTAGGTTAGCCCAAATTAGATCAAGCTGACCCAAAAGTTTAGTTGAATTAGGCTAACCTGTGTTAGGTGATACGCCTAAAAAATGTTCAATTTTTCATATGTTTTTATTGCATATATTTAGTGATTTTCAATAATATTACACTTTAAAGAAATGTATTTTGTATATTTTTAGTTTCAGGTACAAAAAATGGAGTTTTGGAGACAAAGAAGCAAAAATAATGCAATTTAGAGCAAAAACAAGCAAGAAAGAAAATTTTGTCCTGACACATTTTGATATGTTTTTCTATGCTTATTCTCATTTACAATTCTCACACATTTTTGAATGAAATTCTACTTTAAATAATTGGTTTTTATGATTATTTTGTTGGTTTATCTGTTAGGAATGTAACACAAGTGAAACAAGGCGAAACAGAGCTAAAACAAAGTCAAACAAAACAAAAAGGTGGAGCTGCGCAGGGTGGGCGCCGACAGCGCCAAAGCCAGCGTCGACATCGCCAGAGAGCAGAAAATGACACCAAAATGGTGTCGACAGTGCCCAAAACGGTGGCGATAGCACCCCGGACGGTTTTGGGGCGGTGTTGGGCGAATTTCTAGAAGATTCAATGGATTTAGACGCTTTTTGTAAGGTTGCTTGAGACATCTCTTGGGAAATCTATCCCTACACTATAATAGAGTGATTTTATGTCATAAAAAGGTGCTTTGTGGTGTTTGTGAGTGAGAAAATGTGGAAAAATTTTAGAGATCTCAGAATAGGAGTAGAGATGTAGATTTATACCTTTTTGAAGAGATTGGTGAGGGGATTTTGAGAGAACTCCTTCGAACTGGCGCTGAACAACCTGTTTGGGGGAACTCCTTCGGAGGATGCCTATTTACACTTATCCAGTTTTCTAGAACTTTGTGCTACATTTCGTTATAACGACATGTCGGACGATGTTGTTAGACTAAGGTTTTTTTCTTTATCACTAAGGGATAAGGCTAAAATGTGGTTATACTCATTAGCTCCTGACTCTATTAAAAATTGGGAGGAGTTAACTCAAAAATTCCTAGCTAAGTATTTTTCACCTTCAAGGACTACTAAACTTAGAAACAATTTTATCTCATTTTGTTAGTATGAAGGGGAATCAATATATGAAGCCTGAGAAAGATTTAAGGAGCTCCTAAGAAAGTGTCCACACCATGCTATGCCCAATTGGTTAATCACTCAAACTTTTTATAATGTGTTAGTAGAATCCCTTAGGTTTATAATTGACGCTACTACTGGTGGATCTTTATTGTCAAAACCATTTAATGAAGCATATGCGTTAATTGAATAAGTGACTACAAATTAATTTCAATGGCCCTATACAAGGGTAAATCAAAAAAATGTAGACAGTGTTCGTGATACAAATGTGATTACAATTCTTGCATCTTAATTTGATACAATATTAAGAAAGTTGGACCAATTTGGAATGAACCAGCCTCAATTTACTCCAGTAAGCAAGAAAAGTTTATTAGAGCATATGATTGATTCTAACTTATCATATGAGACTTTAAATAGCATAAAAAATTGTATTCTAACTTTTACAACCCAGGTTAGAAGAATCATCCTAATTTTAACTATAATCACACTACTTGGAGTGGAAACCAACAATGGGAAAATAATCATGCAAATCCTAATGGAAGTTGGAATAATCAAGGGAACACAAATTATAGACCTTCATATCCACCATACTCTAACAATGATCAACAATTTAAGGATAAAAAGATGTTTATAAAAGAAGTGGTATTTCAAATGGGAAACCAGTTGCAAAGTCAAAATGCTGCAATTAGAAACATATATAATCAAGTTGGACAAATTGCTAATTCACTTAGCAATAAATCTAAAGGAACAATTCCTAATAACACTGAACCCAACCCTAAAGATAACAATAATGAACAAATAGAAGCTGTCCAATTAAGACGTGGAAGAGAGATAGAGGATGTGGTCATAAAAGAGAAAGGAGTTGTGAGATAAACAAAGAAAAATAAAAGACCCAAAGAACATGTTTCTAAGGATCCGAAAAAAATAATATCTCCAACTAAATTCAATTTAGAAAGACCACCACCTCCAATTCCTTAAAGACTTAGACAGCATGAGTTGGATAAACAATTTTCAAAATTTATGGACATACTTAAGAAGTTAACGATAAATATCCCTTTCGCTGAAGCTTTGAAACATATGTTAAGTTATGCAAAGTTTATGAAGGAGATATTAAATAAGAAAAAGAAATTCAGGGATTACGAGCCAATTGCATTAAGTGAGGAGTGCAGTGCTATATTTCAAAAAAAGCTTTCTAAGAATCTTAAAGATCCTTCTAGCTTAACAATTCTTTGTGTATTTTGGAGAAAGATTATCTGGAAAAGCTTTATGTGATTTAGGATCGAGCATTAATGTGATGCCTCTATCTATATTTAAAAGATTAGGTTTAACCGATATTTCTCCCACTACTATAACCCTTTAGTTAGCTGATCGATCTATCATTTATCCAAAAGGAGTTATAGAAGACATGCTTGTTAAAGTAGATAAATTTATCTTTCCTATGGACTTTATTGTAGTTGATATGGAGGAAGATAAAGAATATCCCATTATTTTGGGGAAACCTTTTCTTATTACTAGACAAGCTATGATAGATGTGCAAAAAGGAAAGTTGACTATGAATATTAATGATTAAGGAGTCAGTTTTGATGTTTTAAAGGCTATGAAGTATCCAACTGAGAGAAAATATAATGATTGTTTTTGGATGAATGAAATTTATTATCTAAATAAAGACCATTTCAAAAAAAAATTTGAGAGTAAGCTAAAAGATGTGACTGAAATGGACTTTGATGATGAGTTTAAAATGTTGTTTAAAGAAGACAGTATGTATGTTTAGAAGAGCTGTGAAATGATGGACATTATCGAAAATAGTAAACTTTTAATTCCATCTGTTGAAAATCTCATGAACTTAAAATGAATATACCCCATACAATTTTAAAGCCTACCTATTTACAAAGTTCAGCTACACTGCCAGTCTTTATATCTTCATATTCGACTCAATCACAAGATGAACCTGAATTGAATGATGAAATCAGTAAAAGATCTCCTATGAAAGAGTTATTCAAAGTAATTGAATGGCATATTCCGTGTTATATAGACAAAATGAATGAGATTTTGATGTTGGAGCATATTATTAATGCAATTAACAGTTACCCCCCAGAGATTTACCTAGTGACCCTGAGAAAAATTCTAAAGAGATGAATGATGAGCAATATAAAGTTATTGAACTAATATTTAGAAGATAATTTAAGGATATGTTTCAAAATAAATTTGAGTTGAGAGATGAGGATAAGAATATTAAAAGACCAATGGAAGAAATTTCTGAGGAATTAGAAAGATATATAGAAAGACCATCTCCACCATTTACTCAGTACCAAGGGGAAGAATTAGAAGATAACTTGAGAGACAAGAGTAGCCTAGAAGAATTTGATTCAGAATCTAAATTATATAGAGAGAATCCTATCCAAAAATTGGGAAATCATGAAGTATCATATAAAGATCCATTTCTTATAAATTTCAAGGATGATATTAATATGAAAATTGAGAAAATTACTAGAAGAATATTGGATCTAGAAAGAAATATGAGGAACAAGGATGTGAATCAATCTAAAAAGGAAGAGCTGAAAGAAAAAAAATTTTAGGACTTTTTAGGAATCCCTGGATCTGGAAAAGATTGGGCGAATGATCAATGATTACTTAATTGGAATTTTGATCCACGTGGAATCATTTGTCGGACTAGCAATGTTAAACCAAACGCTTTATGGGAGGCAACCCATAGTTATCAGTGTATTTTGATTTAGTGTGCTTGAGAGCTATGATTGTTAGTGTTGTATTATGTTTTCTTTAGTGTTGATCAATTAGTTTGATTGATGATTGGTAGATGTTTGGATTGTTAGTGTTTTAATTTGCTTTTTGTGTGTCATGAGGGGGGTGATTTCTTAACTTTTTATTATGGCTAGACTTGTATGTTCTCTTGTAGTAGTTGGATTGACGAGTCCACTACAACTCAGGTTTCACTCGGACCTGAGTTTTATAAGAGACATCATGAATTATAACAATGACAATTCCATCTAAATTTTGTTACTTCCTTTCTCTGACTTTGATTTCATTTGATAGAAGTCGCGAAACTATTTGATGAGTAACATGTGGATGATAATACACTATCCTTATAATTGTTAGAGGTGCTTAATTAATGGGATATGGTGATACTTGGGGTTGGTGCTCGAGAACCAATATATTAGGGATAATCTTATCTTTGGGATTAGAATATATAAATTCATTTAAAAATACCCAATATATCTATGTAGTGATTCTGTTAGAAACTGGAAGTAAGTTAGTAAGATGCAATGAGATGGAGAAAGAATTGGCCTCATTTATCTTGTTTGTTTGTTTGTGTTTGTGTTACAATTTTATAAGACTTCAAGAACTTTTTTATATTCCAATGCTGATACAAGTTATGCTAGCTAGACTTTTGTTTAGTTAATTTCATTCTTACATGTTTAGTTTAGATTTACTTTCTACTACATGTTTTCTATCCTAATAAATAACTGTAAATATTTTTTATAGACATTTGTGGTAGATAGAATTTCTAAACTGTTTTTCTTCATATTTATATTTTTTGCACTAAATGCTATACATGTTAAAAATCAAGTTTGGGGGTAGGAAGAAAAATAGATTTTAAACTTAATATACTTTCTTTTAGTTTAATATTATTGCAAGCATGTTTTAGGCTAGATTTACTTTCTCCTACAGTCATTCTATTCTGATTATGAATATATATAAATTTGATAGGTAGTTGTTGTAGTTAGTAGATTCAACTTTTACATTTTCTTCCTGTTACATTTTATGGAATTAAGAGTAAAATATTTAAAAATGCAAGTTTGCGGGAAAAAGAAAATTTTCTTTTAAAAAGAAGTAAACTAAATTTTATTTGTCCCCAATTAACTATATTTTAAAAATTAATTTAACATGACCTTGGATATTGGAGTTTAACTTTAAATGATTATATTTATGTTTGTAAATATTATGATAAATTTAAGTAAAACATTTTAATAATGAAGATTAATTCTTAAGTTAAAGATATTTTGTATGAAAGGATAAGATTATGTTTTTGTATTTAAAAGTAAAGGAAATTGTATTTTTGAAGTATTAAGAATTTTAGAGTTTCATGTAAAAAGAAATAAATAAAGTTTTATGAAAACTCATAAACTAATATGAATTTATAAAGTGAAGAAAGGTAAGAAGTTTTGACTTTAAGAAGAGGATAGTGAAGTTCAAAATTATTAAAGGCTATCCAGATATAGTAATCCTCACTTGAAAAAAAATAGAAAAAAAGAAAAAGAAAAAGAAAAAAAAGAGAAAAAGAAAAGAAAAATGAGTGAGGAGAAGCATGAGGAGATGCTTAATCAAAAATTGGCTTCACTTGAATCAACTTAAAGAGAAGGTTTTTCACATTTTCTAAACTTGTATTAGAGTATTAGTAGCATTACTAATAAAGTTTTCATGAAGTTCTTTTTCATATGAATTTTTTAAGTATCATTGATATAACAAATTGCAATTCTTCTTGAAATGAATAGAGATTCTGAAATATTTAATTTGATTGCTAAGTATTTTTAAACTTAGAGTTTGAATATAAGTTATTAAAGGTTTTTCTTTAATTTTATTAATTTAGTTATTAAACTAAAGTATAGAATTTTATAAATTAATCTCTATCATAAGTCATATTTTTATGTAGTAAAAGGGTTAGTTGAGGACAAGCAACAGTTAAGTTTGTGGGATTTCGATACGCCTAAAAAATGTTCAATTTTTTATATGTTTTTAATGCCTATATTTGGTGATTTTCAATGATATTGTACTTTAAAGGAAGGTATTTTGTATATTTTTGGCTTCAGGTACAGAAAATGGAGTTTTGGAGAAAAAGAAGCAAAAACGATGCAATTTGCAGCAAAAACAAGCAAGAAAGAAAATGTTGTCTTGGCACATTTCGATATGTCTTCCTATGCTTAATCTCATTTACACTTCTCACACAATTTGGAATGAAATTAAAATTTAAAGGAAGGTTTTTTTTATGCCTATTTTGTAGGTCTATCTATTAGGAACACAACGCGATTGAAACGGGGCGAAATAGAGATAGAACAGAGTGAAACAAAGAAAAATGGTGGAGCTACATAGGTTAGGCGCCAACAGTGCCAGAGCCAGTGATGGCAGCGTAAGAGAGTAGAAAATGACCTAAAAATGGCGATAACAACACCCAAAATGGTGGTGACAGCGCCCGGGATGGTTTGGAGGCGGTGTTGGGCAAATTTCTAGAAGAATCAATGTATTTGGATGCTTTTTGGAGGGTTTCTTGAGGCATCTTTTGGGAAATCCGTCCCTTAGAGTGCTTTTATGTTAGAAAAAGGTGTGTGTGTGGTGTGTGTGCGTGAGAAAATGTGGAGAATGTTTAAATATCTTAGAATAAGAGTAGAAATGTAGATTTCTACCTTTGTGGAGATATTGGTGAGAGATTTTGAGAGAATATGTAAGGGAATGTTCTAGCATTAAATGGATTAGTGAGAGAGTTTGTGGAAGAGAGTTTCATCTTTCTTTCAAGGAGAAAAAGCTAAGTAATGTGTTCTTCATTATCTTATGATTTTGTAAACACTTATCTAGTGGATTTGCTTTGATTTAATGAAGTTTTTCGTTGTGTTTTTTTCGTGCTTTGTAATGTGTTTCTCCTACTCGTTCTTCTTTTTTTGGAAATAGTGGTATGAGAAGATTATGTCATTATTTTCCTTTTACTTTTCTTTTGAAATGAATAAGATTCATGTTTAGGATATTGGGATGCATGGTAGAAGAATTTTTAATTATAAATTGAGATGGTTTTTCAACTCCGCTCTTAATTTACTTTTCAATCTGGAAAATTGAATTGTTAAAATATATTGTGAAACATATGATTCAGGAAATGGACCACAAGTTCTACAACAGAGTAAGAATCTCATTTAAGTCAAAGAAGGAGTATTTCATTCATGGGATTAAGTGCAAATAAATAGGAAAATATACTTTGTTGGGTGTAGAATTGGAGATTTCTGGGGTGACAGACTAAAAATTCCCAATTCGATCTCAGTGTTTAAAAACTAAAGCGAGAGTTAGCCTTTAGAGGAAGGGAAGTGAGAGCTATGGAGTGGGAGCCAGTATCCTCCTAGCCTAGCCATGGATTTAGGGACTAAACTTAAGATTAGCCAATGATTTTCTATAACACTGAATCAAGGTAGAGAATGAATATTGCTTATATTTGGCACATACAATATTTAATGTATCTCATTCTTTTACATTATCCAATTCACTACATAAGAATAATAGTTTTTAACATCTTAAAGTTCTTCAAATGAACTCATCCAAAAAGGATTATCTTTAGAATTAATATTTACATTTAGGAATAGCTACTATCCTTGCATTTAACATTTGCATTTAGGAGTAGTTGCTAGATAAAACACTATTTTAATCGACATTGCAAACTAAGGACTAATAATAATAGATTGGAATTTGACTAAGGACATCTTTCCTTACTTCCTCCGAGGATCGATATTCGAGGCATAATCAAAAAGTCCTATATTACTTGAGCGATACGTAAAATTGTGTTTATATCATTGTGACTATATAGAATATATAAAATTAAGCATGTAAAGAAGTCGCATCATTTGGTCGGGTTGACCCAATAATTCCCTTGAATTGGGTTAACCTGAGCTACGTTGAGTTGACCCAGAAGTTCAGTTGAATTGGGTTAACCCGAGTTTGGTCAAGTTGACCAAGTGAATAAGTTGAATTGGGTTAAACTGATTTAGGTTGGGTTTAACCGGAAGTTCAATTGAGTTGGGTTAACTAATGTCAGGTTGGGTTAACCCGGTGATTTAGTTGAATTAGGTTAAACATAATTAGGACGGGTTGACCTAGAAGTTTAGTTAAATTGGGTTGACTAGAGTTAGGTCGTGTTGACCCGGTGATTCATTTAAATTAAGTCTAAGTTTAGTTAGACCTAATTGGACTAAAGCTAAGCTAATTTCAGGTTATGTTGAAAGTAGGTTAGGTCTAGGTTGGGCTAAACCTATAGGAAGTCAAAGTCAAGCTAAGTCCAATTTAGGTTGGACTTAAGATGATCGAGATTTAGTGTAGGTTAGCCTAAGACCTAAGATTGACATGAGGTGAACTTAGGTTTAAGTTGAGTTAAATCTATAGAGATTAGTTTTGTGTTTTAGGCTAGGTTGATTTAGACCCAAGTTGAACCTAGCCTTAACTAGGTTAGACTTAGGCTAAATCTTTGTTATGATAGACTTAGGTAGAGTTTAAGGTTTAGGATTTTGTCTAATAGGATTTAGTCCTAAAGCTTAGTGTTAGGTCTAATGTAGGTTAGACTTAGGATTTATGTTAGGTCTAATTTGGGTTAGACCAACAATTTAGGGTTAGGTCTAATTTAGGTTAAACCTAGTGTTTAAGTTACGTCTAATGTGGGTTAGAGCTAAAATTTATGGTTAGGTCTAATTTAGGTTATACCTAGCGTTTAAGTTAGGTCTAATGTGAGTCAGACCTAAGATTTAGGGTTAGGCATGAGCTAAGCCAAATTTAACAAGGACTCAGACTTGACCTCAGTTAGATGGGGCACAACTGTGGGTTCACTTAGGTCTAGATTTGATTTGACTTAAAAGAAAATTTTAGATAGTGCGTGGGTAAGTCCAATTCATTGTGCTCCTAAGAAAGGAGGAGTAATTGTTGAAACAAAAGAAAATAATGAATTAATACCTATCAGACAAGTTACTGGGTGGCGTATTTGCATTGATTATAGAAAATTAAACACTGTCAACAGGAAATATCACTTCCCTTTACCCCTTTTAGACAAAATAGTAGATAAACTTGTTGGACACAAATATTTTTGTTTTTTAGATGGATATACCGGTTACCATCAAATTCCTATTGCTCTTGAGGATCAAGAAAAGACAACATTTACTAGTCCTTTTGGAACTTTTGCTTTTTGAAGTATGCCTTTTGGATTATGTAATGCTCCTGCAACATTCCATAGATGTATGATGTTCATATTTAGTAAGTTAATTGATGATGGATTGGAAGTATTTATAGATGATTTCTCTGTATTTGGAACATCATTTGATGCATGCTTAAATTATCTTGAAAGATTTTTGGAGTTACGCAAAAGAACAAATTTGGTTCTAAATTGGGAGAAATGTCAATTTATTGTTGCAGGAGGAATTATGTTAGGGCATAAAATTTTGGAAGATGGTATGGAAGCAGACCCTGTAAAAATTTAAGTTATATCTAAACTAACACCTCCTACTAATGTAAGAGAGGTTAGGAGTTCTCTTGGACATGTTGGATTTTACAGGCATTTTAATAATGATTTTTAAAAAATTACCAAACCATTATGCCAACTTTTAGAAAAGGACAAGAAATTTGAATTTACTGAAAGTTGTTTAAATTCCTTTGAGTTATTAAAGTAAAAATTAATCACAGCCCCTATTTTAGTTTCACCTAACTGGGAGAAACCATTTTAACTGATGTGTGATGCTAGGATTATGCTATTGGAGTTGTACTTGGACAAAAGTATGAAAAGATTTTTAAAGTTATATACTACGCTAGTAAAACTCTTAATGATGCACAAATTAACTATACTGTTACTAAAAAAGAGTTACTGGCCATTGTGTATGCTTTAGATA
>NEWO01000053.1:2359142-2383010 GCA_003013225.1 Phalaenopsis aphrodite
TACATTCCTGAACTTATATTTATGGAATATATCTTTTTCTAGTAGAGTTCTCATGAAGTTCCTATCTTTTTAATATTCTAAGTGACTTAATATTGAAACATATAGTCATTCTTGAAATGAATAGAAGACTAAAACTCTTAAACTTGATGTCTAGATAATCTTGTGCCTATAGAGTTAATTCAATTACTTGAATTTTTACTAAAAATCTCACTATGACATTTATTTAAATCAAACTTATAGTATTTCTGAATTAAAAATTTACTACAGTAGATCGTAACTTTTATATTGCACTAAAATTACTTGAGGACAAGTAATAGTTAAGTTTGGGGGATTTTGACCAAAGGAAAATATGTTGAGATTTTCATACCTATTTTATAGCATTTTTGATGATATTGCACTTTAAAGAAAGGTATTTTTGATGTTTTGTTGCAGAAATGATGAATTTGGGTCTTTGGAGCAAAAAATGCAAAAATGAGCGAATTTGGAGCGAAAAGAACCAAAATGTACAAAATTGAACTAGGGCACCTACGACGCCATCGACCGCGCTAACGGTGAGATTTTCCCGAGACTCTAGAATTAATTCATTAAGAAGGTCCGCCGAAGACACCCTTGAGGCCGCCGACGGCGAGGTCGGTGGTTATGGCCAATCAGGCTTTGGATAAGGCCAAATTTTGAAGGGATGCTTAGGCAGCTCTTGGGAAAGCTCATCCACAACTTTAAAAGAAGATTTTGGCCGAAAATCAAGGAGGTCCTAGAGGTTTGAGAGGTCCTGGATGTTAGAAAGGTCCTAGATGTTAGAAAGGTCCTGAAAAGGGGGAAGACTCAAAAATTGAAGTGTGAAACAAGTGTAGAGTGTCTAAATTGTGAGGAATTCTTTGAGAGATTGTAAGAGTGGAGAGAAAGTGAGAGATTTCTTCCTCCTTTTTGCTTCAAAGAGGAATTCTGTGTGTTGTAAAGAAAGGAAGAGATTCAGAGGAACTTCAAGGAGTATTCTTGGAGAGAAATTATAGATAAGTTATTTACTTGTTGTAGTTTGTATGACTTTGATTTTATATATGAATTCCAAGTTTTGTTGTGTTTTCCTCATGAGATTGGAGTAATTTTCTCTGTCTTTCTCCTTGTCTCGAGATTTGTGAAATGGTGATTTGAAATTGTGAAGCCATGAAAATGTTTAAGAAATTGTGATGATCTTTTCCCTTCGATCTTAATTTACTTTCAATCTGGCTAATTGATTTGTTAAAATATGTTAAGTTTTATAATTAAAGTGAAGATTACATCCAAGATTCAGGGAGGTCAAAGCCCTTAGAAGTTGGGAGCAAATAAATAGGGTAATAATATTACCAGCCGTAAAATTGGAGATTTTAGAGTGATAGACTAAAATCCCCAATTCGATCCTATCGTTTGGGTGTTGAAGTGTAGATGTTAGCCCTCAGGCGATGGGAACGTGGGAGCTCTGAAGTGAGAGCCAGTATCCTCCTAGCCTAGCCGCAGACTCAGTAAACAAGTGGAGGATTATTCAATGTTCTTTATGCCTGGACCAAAGGGTAAAGAATATGTATGCTCCTATTTGGCACAATATAATTTAAACTAATTCACTTTATCCATTCACTCTAATTATTTGACAATGAGAAGGATGTTTTCTTATATATTGAATATCAAATTTAAACCTTCATTAATATAATTAGTATTTTAATAGTTATTAAAATTACATAAATATTTCAATTTTATATTAGTGATAGATAAGCAAATTGAACTTCATTATTGCGATTAAAGTATTGCTTTTCTGAAATCTTAGTTCGTAGTTCTAAACCACTCCCATTGGGATTGATTTCTAGGACTCCATTAGAGCCCTATATTACTTGAGCGATACGTATACTTGCGTTGATATGTTTGACTTTACAATTATTAAATATTTATTACGTCCATATTTATCTTTGTTTTTAAGCATATATAAAGTCGCAGTTAGCTAGAAATTTGAGTTTAGGGTTGTGAGTGAATGTGAGTGTAGATGCGTGTAGTGAGTGCCCTAGCTCCAGACCAACACCCAGGGTCAAACCTAAGGTCCATCAGTTTTAAGGGTGACTCATCTTGAGTTTCCCTTATAGTGACCCCACCTATTAAGTGCTAGAGGTTAGGACCAATATGTGGAACTTCAAGTTGAGCAAAGAAGATGGTAGAATTTCTAGTGGTGAGGGTGCTTTTTCTAGTTTTCTAAGAATAGTAAATAAAAAAGTCCTATGGCTAGACCTTAGGCTACTAAAGAGAAAAAACTAAACCTCAACTAAAAGTAAGGTCAACAAATGGACCGCCAATATGGGGGGTGTGCTGGGCAAGCACACCGTGCGTATTGACATTGACCGATGAGATCAACAAAAAAACCAATACAAACTTCTAAATTAAATAGACCTAGATGTGTGTGTAGAGTTGTGCGTGATTTGTTTTATTTTTGCTGGGGATACTAGCAGATGATTGTAAGATTGAAACTAAGGAGTAGGGACTCTCGCTGAGGATTAGAGAGTGAATTTTGAGTTATGAAATTTCAGAAATTTCTAAAGGATGGGAGTCAGTATATAAGTCATGACCTCGAGGTGGGAATTGAAATTTAAGTATTAATTCTGAAAAGACAAGAAGAGTCGGAATTTAGGTACCAACCTCAAAAGATGAGAATCAGAAGTTAGGTATTAATTTGAAGATGTGAGAATTCAAATGTAGGTATCAACTCGAAGATTTGAGAATTAAAGTTAAGGTATCAATTCAAAGATGTGAGAATTGAAATGTTGGTATTAATTTGAAGATGTGAGAATTGAAATTTAGATATCAATTTGAAGACATGAGAATTGAAATTTAGGTATCAAGTCAAAGATGTGAGAATTAAAATGTAGGTATAAATTTGAAGACGTGAGAATTGAAATGTAGGTATCAATTCAATGATATGTAGGTATCAATTTGAAGATGTGAGAATTGAAATTTAGGTATCAATTCGAAGACATGAGAATTGAAATGTAAGTATCAATTCAAAGATGTGAGAATTGAAATGTAGGTATCAATTCGAAGATGTGAGAATTGAAATGTAGGTACTAATTCGAAGATGTGAGAATTGAAATTTAGGTATCAATTCGAAGATGTGAGAATTGAAATATAGGTATCAATTCCAAGATGTGAGAATTGAAATGTAGGTATCAATTCGAAGATGTGAGAATTGAAATATATGTATCAATTCAAAGATGTAAGAATTGAAATATAGGTATCAATTCAAAAATGTGAGAATTGAAATATAGGAATCAATTCAAAGATGTGAGAATTGAAATATAGGTATCAATTCGAAGATGTGAGAATTGAAATGTACAAATAGATTGTGGTGTTGAATTTGCAAAAGTGTATCATGTGGAAAGGTTGATTTCATGAAAGATTTGTAGAGCTTTGTAGGGTTTTGTGCAGAATTCAAAATTCTGTGAGGATGTGAAGAGAGTTGAGGTACATAAAGATTGTTGTGCAGCGTGCACAAAGAGTAGGAAACTCTAAAAATGAGAGGATCCACTGAACAAATTTGTTTCATTTTCTTGTTGTTTTTATCACATTTAATTTTTTAAAAATATGTCTTTAAAGTTTTATTTTTAATTGGTTGATTTTCAAAAGAAATTTGTTTTGTTGTTTATTTATTGATGATTATTTTCTTTTTCATTTATATTTTATTTATTGTTAAAAAAATTTGTTGTTTCATTCTTTGTTCATTGAAATTCTGAACCAACGTGTGGTTCATGGCTTTCATCCCTCGCACAAAAAGACAACTAACATAAAGGCACTATTTGAGAGAAATTTTCATTAATTTGCTCAAACAAAGATGTCATAAATTGAGCACAGGCTAATGCCTCAAAAGGTACTTTATGTAGTCCATGTCGAAATACATCAACAACATCTCATGATATGAATACATTGTAGACTGAATACATCAGATATATGTCATGGTATTAAAAGAAAGAAGGTGAACCCTCTATACCAGGTATGTTGAGCTCCTGATCAAGTAGACATTCTGTCATGCTCCAGGAAAAGAGTTCCCTTCGCATGTACTTAGAGGTACAACCTTCTCACAGCTCGTATGGAAGTAACTCCTCCAATTTTAGGTCCTATCAGAATCTATATGGCATTTTACTGTCATCCATCCTGCGGAAAGTCACAGACACCCTATGGTGTCATACTCCTGGAATGCAATGTTTGGCAACATCTGCACCTTTGCCCTCGAGAACAAGTACTGAACTGATCGGAAGAGGAATCTTCACAAAACCTCTGAATTCACCAGGGTTGATGATATTGATTTCTTTCCCAGATATAATATTGCTTTTGCTCAGAAATGAAACCATCTAGAAAGGCCTCACAAAATCATGATGATCAATCTGTGGGAAAATGCAATCACCCTCTTCATAGATATTGATAATGCAACTATTGGAAATGCAGGTAGTAGGTATAATATTTCATTTGACCATCCTTTTGATCATCCATTTTATCATTGGTGGTAGAGGATCTACTTGATCATGTCTGAGGATCCCAGGCGGATTCCCCTGTCTATCATTCGTGAAGTTATAACAACAGCCACATTGAATGGTGATTCTTCCCTTCCCTCTAATCCACTTCTTTGGCTCGGAATATGTCCTTTCCATGAGAAGGCCCGATCTGCCTCTGTCTCTCAAATCGAAGATGTAGTTCAAAATACTTCTTTCATCAGTCTCAGAGAAAATCCTAGTGTACAACTCCAGGCCTTCCAATATGTTGACGAACTTTCCCAAAACCTCTTCATAGAACTCGAATTCTCTTTTATTTACTCTGCTTATCTTGTAGTATTCTACCATTTCAGGGCTTGGCAGCTATTATCGGCGCTCCTTCCTTCTAGCATCGGCGGGAAACCAAACTGGTGCTGGTCGATCTGGAGTATGAGACTCAGGCCATAAGGGGATGTACGACCCTGAGCTCCACGGTACATACTGATCTGTCCCCAGTAGGACATATGGTTCATCCATCATGAAATTCGAAGTCTGAGACTCGTTGGTGCTTGAAGTGTACTCTTCCAATGTACTGAAATAATGTAGATGCAGAACATTGCATTCCAGGAATTCTACAAATGCGCCCATGACTGATGTTCCGGCTGATATTTAAACGTTGCATGTCGGGCAACCCTTGCACAAAACATCTGAAACTGAAAGTGTGTTTGAATCTGTTACAAACCCTGGTTCTTCATCCATGGTTGGTAAGCTAGCAGAAGTTTCTTTCAGGTCTGGATCATAAATATGCCCCTCAGGAATAAGGGTGAGCAAGTTGTTCGTCTCTCTTTGACGTTTGTGTTCTTATCGTAGAAAAGCTCTCTGCTTCTTGCGACTGGCGTTCCTGTGTTGCGTCCTGCGAAGCGGATTACTTGGTAGTCATTTGTTATTGGCAGCTATTAAGCCTCAAGCAGGTGTAGCTACCATGGATGGCAAACGGTTGGGTCCCTCCATCGGGTCTCGCTTTGTTATCACGTTCTTTCCCTTGCGTGATACATTATCTTTAGTGGTCGCTCTCAGTAGTGAAGGCAGTCCCTCTTTCTCTTTGCAGCTAACTACATCCATTAGAGGACCTTCATAGTCCACGTCAATCTGTTTGAAATCTATGTTGAAGTCTATAGTGCCGCCCTGTGGTGCCATCTCCTCATTTAATGCGAGGTTCCAGCCATCCTGGAAAGTAAAGATCAGCCGCCGTCCAGACATTTTTCTGCAGACGATAGGAAAAACATCAGTGGGCCGAAACTTGTCATGAACAAGAACAAAACAAAGTGTACATTAAAGTAAATTTTAATTTGTTTTGGTATAATGAATTTTATGCATGAGTTTTTTTTAATTAAAAGTGGAAAGAAGAAAATTTGAAGTTTAAAATATTTTTCTCAAAATTTTTCATTATATTGAGGTTAATTACAAAATTTGGACCCGGTCATAGCCATTTGGCCATATAGATAACCCTAAAACAATCAAAGTTTCCAATGTTTCAGAGCAAGCAGAGGCAAGCGACATCAGGTTGCGTAATAGGTTTTCAGATATCGTCCATTTATTGGTAACATGGGTCTTTCACCCCGGAAGTTCCTGTGTAAACCTTTTCAATGACAAATGTTCCCTCCCAAGTTGGCTCGAATTTTCCACCTATTTTGCAGTGTGCAAGAATAGGTCTTTTGAGCACAAGTACAAGGTCACCAACTTTTAATGTCCTTCGGCGGATCAATTTGTCATGGGCTTGTACCATCTTCACATGGTAAAGCTCCAAATGTTGATCTACTTCTAATCATTTTCCCTCAAGACTCTCTGGATCTTCAAGTCTGAGTTTTGCTCTTTCTTCCATTGTGAGTTGGTTAGCAATGGCGATTTTGAGAGATGGTGTCTGGATTTCTAACGGTAGCACGACCTCGGACCCGTACACAAGCATATAGGGTGTACACTGAGTGGGAGTTTTGAAAGTCCTCTGCTAGGCCCAGAAGGCTTCTAATAGTTTGTTGTTCTAATCCCTTTTGTTTTCAACCAGTGTTTTCTTCAAAATCTGTACCAGTGTTTTGTTGAAGGCTTCAGCCAGACCATTTGCTTTGGGATAGTAAATAGTAGAGTATCTCCATTCTATCTCATGTCTGAATGTTGTTTCATTATCAGAAATTATTCTTCCCAGTACTCCAAAATGATAGACGACTTGGATTTTGAAAAATTGAAGGACGTGCTATGTCGTAACCTCACGTAACGGTACTGCCTCTGCCCATTTGGAGAAGTAATCTGTAGAGGCAAGTATAAACTTGTGTCCTCTAGAAGCTGGAGGGTCTATCAGACCTATTATGTCTGTGCCCCAACACTCAAATGGCCACGAGGCAACAGTTGGGTGTAGCACATTTGGATGCTGGTGTAAGACCACCCCGTGCACTTGGCATTGGTGACATCTTCCAGCTGTATCCATGCAATCAAACATCATCGCTGACCAATAATACCCGAGTCTTTTGATCTTCATCTTCATTTTCGGCCCTGTCTGGTGAGCGCCACACAATTTGGCATGTACCTCTTTAACAACATGTTGTGCTTCGGCTCTGCTCAAACACCGTAGCCACATTTGGTCGAACGATCTTCTGTAAAGAACATTTCCTACCCGGGTGTAAGACATGGCCTTTCTTGTGATGTGGTGCGTCTAAGACTTGTCTTCTGGCAGCTTTCCAATATGAAAATATTCTATTAATGGCTTGCGCCATTCTTCGTTGATGTCTGCAACTGTATTTATTTTTTCTTCTTTTCCAAGCCTGTGTAGAGTTTTGAAGTTGATCCGATACAAGACTCGTCTTCCTTGCACTATGACTTTAATGGAATCTTCTGGGGGACACACCATTTCCTTAGCAAGTTTTGCTAGAGCGTCGGCATGGCCATTATTGCCCCTAAGAATCCTGTAGAAAGTCACATTGGGGATCTGCTCCAGGAGCTTCATCGTGTACTGATGGTATTCTGCTAATCTTGGTTTCAAAATAATGTATTGTCCGACGACCTGCTGAATGACAATTTAGGAGTCACCTTAGATGGAAATGCTTGTTATATCCATTAAGATTGTCATTTCCAATCCGATGATTAAAGCTTCATATTCCGCTTCATTGTTAGTGCACGACTCTATCAGGTGGTATGAGAACCTCAACATACCCTTATCTTGCGTGATAAAGAGCAAACCAATCCCTACTTTGCCTGGTATAACTATGTCTGATCCTTTGTCTTTCTGGCTGATGAAGCACCTTCAAAGTACATCTCCCAGCGTTGTGCACTGGAGAATTCCATTTGTAGTATTTGCTCATCTGGTAACTCGTCATTGAGAGAGGACCCAAGTGGAAGTGGGTGTACAACGAGAAAGTCTGCTAGTATCTTTCCCTTGATAGCACGGAGGGGAACAAAAGTTATATCAAATTGCAGTAAGATCATCGACCATCTTGCTAAACGTTCGAAGAGTGTTGATCGGGTCCTCAGATATTGCAATAGATTAACTTTTGAGATTAGGGTAATCTTATGAGAAAGCATGTAATGTATAAGCTTTTGAGCGACAAAAATTAACGCTAGATAATGCTTCTCAATAAGTGGATACTTTATCTCTGTCGGTATTAGGCGAAGACTAAAGTAGTATAGTGCATTTTCTTTACCCTCATCATTGACTTGGGCTAAGAGGGCTTCGAGAGAGTCATCTAAAGACGTGGTATAAAGTATCAATGGTTTCCCTAGGATAGGAGCTGCTAAGACAGGAGGTTTCATTAAATATTATTTAACGTCCTCAAAGGCCCGCTGGCATTTCTCTTCCCAAATAAATTTGGCGTCCTTTTTAATTAATGCCGAGAAAGGCTGACACCTACTTGAGAGATTAGAAATAAAGCGTCTCATATATGCCAACTTCCCCTGGAAGGAACATAGTTGTTTTAAGGTTTTAGGGGGAGGCATTTCCAAGATAGCTTTAATCTTATCTGGGTCGATCTCGATTCCATGATGACAGACAACGAATCCTAGAAATTTCCCCAAGGTAACGCCAAAGGCGCACTTTAAGAGATTCATCTTGAGATTGTATTGTCGTAATCATTCAAACACAATCCTCAAATCATACAAATGGTCTATTTTTGTTTACTTTTGATGACCAAATCATCCATGTAGCATTCTACATGGCTATGAATGAGGTCGTAAGAAATCTTCATCATTGCATGCTGATATGTTGCTCTGGCGTTCTTCAGGTCGAACAACATCACTGTATAGAAGAAAATTCCAATCGGTGTTCTAAAGGCTGTAAGTGCTGCATCCTCGGGAGCCATCTTGATTTGGTTCTGTCCCGACGATTCGTCCATGAAGGAGAAAATTTCATGTGTCGAGGCGATGTCCACCATCATTTTTTGGTATTAGCAGTGAGAATTCGTCTTTAGGACATGCCTTGTTCAAATCTCTGAATTCAACAAGAACACAGATCTGTCCATTTTTCTTCTTAACAAGTTTGATGTTGGCTAACCATGTGGGGTACTGCTCCTCTTTAACAAAGTTGGCGTCTATTAATTTCTTTACCTCGGCGATGACTTGTTGTTCTATTTCGAGGCACATTCTTCTGGGAGCTTATTTTACTGGGGTTATATTCTTGTCCACCGTGAGTTTATGAACTGCAACCTCTACTAACAGTCGTGGCATTTCATCGTAGTTCCATGTAAAACAATCTTTAAACTCTGTTAATAGTTTGATCAATTCTGCAGATTCTTCGTCATTAAATAGAGAAATTATAAATGTAGGTCAGGTTCGTTCTTCAGTCACAAGGTGAATCTTCTTCAATTCATCCATAGTAGATTTAATTTCCTCCTCAAATTCTGGCAGAGCATCTTCTATTGGTTGATCAGTAGAGTCATTCTCTATATTGAGACAATCCTCTTCTGACTCACCAGTAACAACCATGAAAAATTCAGAATCATCGACTGGTCCGATTGTATCAAATCTGAGACCCTCTTTCGAGTTTGGAGTTCGACATTTACCATTCCATAATTTTTCTAAAAGTTGAAATTTATATTTTGGCATTTGTTTTGGTAAGTGCCCCTGTCGAATTAACTTTTGAACACAGGGCGAGAAGTAACAAAAAAAAATTCCATTAATTCATTAGAATCAACCTCCAAATTTACATGTTTTTCAAGCTCACTAGAGTTAGAAGCATGGTAAAATTTGATTGGCTTGGAACCAATACTACCAACTTCCTTGACCTCTAAACTATCGACCTTTTGAGGATCATAGCATTCACATAATGGTTTATCTGATCATACATTGTTTCATATTCATTCTTTTCTGTATCTTCTAGGGAAATCTCATACCAAGGTCTTCCCCGTCTTATCATCATTATCTCTTCTTCAGAACTTTCTTCATCACCAATGTTGATAGTTGGCCTAGTCCGTTCAATAATTGAATTGATCCTTCCTCGTCCACGTCCCCGGCCTTGACCTCGGGTGCGGGAACTAAAAGGCCTTTCACCATCTCGTTGTAAAGGAGTGGTGGAAGATTGCTGAAGCGGAGTTTAATAGCCTCCTTTTTGTGATTCTTCTGAATCTTCATCTTTGTTTGTCACAATTTTATGCAATAAGGCAGTCTTCTTTGAAGGTGCATAGTAGGCAGCATCTTCATGGATACCAACTTCATGCACTGAAAATGATTGTAGGTCTCTCTTGATGCAATTTTCTTGACCATCTTTACGGTACTTGATGCACTGGTGTAGAGATGTCGGAACCATATTGTGCTCATGAATCTATGGTTGACCCAGTAGAGCATTAAAAGAGGTCTCAACGTTGATGATATAAAATTTAGCTGTAGTCACGAGTTCTCCAACCTTCATAAGTAATGTAATTGATCTGATGGCTCTTTCTCCCTTTTGGTTGAATCCTCTTAACATCATCTTATCGGCTATAAGCTCTTGAGCTTTAATATCTAAATAGGCCAATGTCCTTAGGCTCATCAAGTTAAGAGATTCTCTAGGATCCACTAAAACTCTGGATGACACAAATCTGCCGATGTTGACGGAGATGTAGAGTGGCGGTTGTGGTCGGCGGTACCGAGGAGCAAGTCTTCATCTGTGAAGGTTGCCCCTGACTGTTCTTTCAATGAGCAAAATTCTTCTGAGGATGTGCTGGCCAACTGAGCTAAGCAAATCTCTGGGTCAGGAAAAGCTGTAACCAGAGACTCTCTCATCTCCTTTGATAGGATCAAAGCGTCGTAGATGCTTAATCGGGCCTGCAACTTCTTAAGATGAGCTTGCACTTTATAGTTTACTTTGTATGATCCTCCGATTTTATCTTGATCATGTGATTCTTCCAGTGGTGGAGGTGGGGGTATCTCTTATTGAGTCATTATTTATTTACCTTTGTCTGTTGGAGTTGTTCTTGGTGGTAACACTTTTCCTTTCCTTAAGTTAACTTATGTGATTTCTTCATTTTGAGATATCATTGTGGAATCTTCCGGTGTTTTTTCCTCTTTGTCAGAGAGATCTAAGTTAATGGCAAGCAGTGCAACATGATGCTCGAGAGTTGGCTCTTCGTTATCGGTGCTGTCGTAAGCGGTACTAGTGATGTCTTCTTTGGACTTGACAACGAGTTCATCGGACTCGAGTGCGATTTGAGGATTGTTTTGGGGATTGAGATCAAAGCTAGACCAGTCATAATCAGTTATGTTATCACCATAAATAGTTAAAACATAGTCGAAATCACAATCACTATATTCTTAAGATCCCTGAGGGACAAAAAGATAATCATACAAAGTCAAGGTTTTGAGGACTTTCTTCCCCGAATCCGAGACAACCAATCTAGTAGAGGCAACCCCTATCCTACCCCAGTGCTAACAATCTTTGCAGTGACGCTTTTCTTCTTCTTGTTCTTTATTCTTGACGATGATGGATCTCTTGGCGAAATCTTCATCTCGGGCTCGTTATGTTGCGGACTCTAAATGGAGGCTTGTTTTGATGCAGACTAGATCTTATTCAGTATTTTCTTAAATAATCTGCTCCATACCTAATTCCATCCTTCTTCAGTTTTCATTGAAGCTTGTTTTGACGAATCCTGTATGTGACTAAGGACCCTCTTGAGTTCATCCCAAGTTGCACGCCATCCATCTGTTCCTGTATACAAATCAATTGGAGAGATTTATTCAGCAGATATCATGTTTATGGAACCTTTTTCAGGTTCTCTCAAATACTCCTTTCTGATCATCATATTCCCTTCCTTGAGGTTCTTCTCGCGCCAGTCTTTAAAGATGAAGCATTTTTCTATAGTTTGCCCAAGCAATCGGTGGTATGGGCAATAATTTGGTTCATTATTCTTATCCACCTCTTCGGGCTTCTTCGGATCTGGTAGTTTGAATTCTGGCTTCTTGATCAGACTCTTGAATATTTTAGGTACAGCTTCATCCTTAAAGGAATACATAACTTTCTGTTGCTCCAATAGGGATATTCTTTTATCCCTTGCTCGAGGTGCTCCTTCTTGTGGCAGTTGCTAGTTGTATTGATTATTCTATTTATGAGAGGATTGGTGATGTTCTTCTGCATATATCTTTATCGGCTGCTTTCCGTTGTCGACGGTCGCCACTACTCCTGATTTCTTTTTGAACACTTTGGCCACCTTAGCCTTTTCATGTGGCTCCATGTGCTTAATCTGCTCTTGAAGACTGCTGGCTTTACTAAGTAGCTTCTCGAAGGATTTGATGGTGAGTCCCTTAAGCATGAAAGCTACTGGCCCATGAATGCTCTTGAGTAGATTTTAATCGCATCATGTTCCTGTAGCTGAGGTTCACATTTCATGCTAAGGTTTCTCCACCTCAAGATATAGTCCACTAAAGTTTTGTTAGACTTTTGCATTTCCATCTTGAACTCTTGACCAAAGGAAAATATGTTAAGATTTTCATACCTATTTTATACTATTTTTAATGATATTGCACTTTAAAGAAAGGTATTTTTGATGTTTTGTTGCTAGAACAATGAATTAGGATCATTGGAGCAAAGAGATACAAAAGGGAGCGAATTTGGAGCAAAAAAGGGCCAAAATGTGGAGATTTGAACTAGGCCTCCGACAACGACCTCGACCACGCCGACGACAAGTTTTTCCCGAGGCTATAGGACAAAATTCTCCAGAAGTCCGCCAACGGCGCCATTGATGCCGCCGACGGGGAGATCGACGGTTATGTGTACTTGTGCATTAGATAAGGCTGGATTTTGGAGGGGTGCTTAAGCAACTCTTGGGAAAACTAATCCACATCCTTAAAGGGAAGATTTTGGCAAAAAATAGAGGAGTCTAGAGGCCCTAGAGGTTAAAGAGGTTCCATTAGTGTATAAAATTCCAATAGAGTGTAACAATTGTGAGGAATTCTTCAAGAGATTGTAAGAGTGGAGGGAAAGTGAGAGATTTCTTCCTCTTTGCTACTTCGAAGAGAAATTCTGTGTGATGTAAAGATAGGAAAAGATTCAGAGGAACTTCGAGGAGTATTCTTGGGGAGAAATTAGAGATAAGTTATTTACTTGTTGTAGTTTTTATGTCTTTGATTATATATATGAATTCTGACTTTTGTTGTGTTTTACCCATGAGATCTGAGTAGTTTTCTCTGTCTTTCTCCTTGTCTCGAGATTTGTGAAATGGTGATTTGAATTGGTGAAGCCATAAAAATGTTTAAAAAATTGTGATGATCTTTTCTCTTCGATCTTAATTTACTTTCAATCTGGCCAATTGATTTGTTAAAATATGTTGAGTTTTACAACTAAAGTGAAGATTAAATCCAAGATTCAGGGAGGTCAAAGCCCTTGGAAGTTGGGTGCAAATAAATAGGGAAATAATATTATTGGGCGTAGAATTGGAGATTTTAGTGTGACAGACTAAAATCCCCAATTCGGTTCTATCGTTTGGGTGCTGAAGTGTAGATGTTAGCCCTTAGGTGAGGGGAACGTGGGAGCTCCTAAGTATGAGCCAGTATCCTCCCAGCCTAGCCGCAGATTTAGTAAACTAGCAGAGGATTAGTCAATGTTCTTTATGCCTGGACGAAAGGGTAAAGAATAGGTCTGCTCCTATTTGACACAATATAAATTAAACTAATTCACTTTATCCATTCACTATAATTTCTTGACAAGGAGAAGGATACTTTCTTATATATTAAATATCATAATTAAACCCTCCTTAGTATCATTAGTTATTTAATAGTTATTAAAATTATCCATTTATTTAAATTGTCTATTAGTGACAGATAAGCAAATTGAACTTCGTTGTTATGATTAAAGTATTGCTTTTCTAAAATCTTAGTTCACAGTTCTAAACCGCTTCTTGTGAGATCGATATCGAGGACTCAATTAGAGCCCTATATTACTTGAGTGATACGTATATTTGCGTTGATAAGTGTGACTTTACAATTATTGAATATTTATTACGTCCATATTTATCATATATTTTAAGCATATATAAAATCGTCGGTCAAGTTTTTGGCGCCTTTGCCGGGGAGTGATTGAGTGAGTGAGTCAAATCACGATTAGAGTAAGAGACAAATTAGGATTATTAAAAAAAAATTACTTGAATTGGAACTTATTTTTTTTATTTAGTTAATTATATTACTCAGTACTGATTTCAAATTGTATGCATAAATTTGGACCTGAAAATCTTATACCCTACGATTCAGAATTAGAACGCATTGTTAGAAGGATTAGAAAATTAAGAAGAGAACCTATAAATTCTGATACAATGGAAAACAACCTGAACAATCAAGAAATAGAGAATGAACACCTACCTAAACCCCTAAGAGATTATACAAATCCTACAGCAGATGAAATTCACTTATCTATCCAAAATCCTGATGTAGTTGCTAATTCATTTGAGCTTAAATATGCTATTATCCAAATAGTACAAAATAATCAATTTGAAGGTACACCAAATGAAGATCCGAACTTACACCTTGGTAGTTTTTTAGAACTGTATGGTACTTTTAAATATGACAGAGTCTCAAACGATGCTGTTAGACTTAGAATTTTTCCTTTTTCACTAAGGGATAAAGCTCAGATGTGGTTAAATTCGTTAGCACCAGAATCTATTAGAACTTGGGGAGAACTTTCACAGAAATTTATTTCCAAATATTTCCCTCCATCCAAAACTGCCAAACTTAGAAATGACATAACATCGTTCTGTCAGATTGATGGAGAGTCAATATATGAAGCTTGGGAGAGATTAAAAGATCTTCTTAGGAAGTGTCCTCATCATTTGTTACTAAATTAGATGATAATTTAAACTTTTAATAATGGATTAGTGGGATCTCTTAAATCGATTATAGATGCTGCGGCTGGTGGTTATTTATAGACCTTCTTATCATCTAGGATTTAACAGTAATACTCAAATTAAGGAGAAGAAGTTGTCTATGGAAGAGCTGATATTAAACATCGGTCAACAATTGCAGAATCAAGGAAATCAATTACAAATTCAAGGAAATCAATTACCAAAAAAGGAACTACTATTAAGAATATTGAAAACAAATTACGACATATCGCTACTGCACTTAGTAACAAAAAATTAGAAACTTTTCCTAGCACTGTGGAACCAAATCCTAAAGACCAATGAAAAGAACAAATCAAAGCAATATAATTACGAAGTGGAAAAGAATTTGAAACAAGGGTGCAAGAAGAAACAGAAACTAAAAAAGAGAAAGTGGATACCGAAAAAGAAAAGGATCATGAATACCAGGATTTAGAGTATCCATTTACTCAAATGAAAATTACTGTGGAGAAACCTCCACCACCATTTCCTTAAAGATTGAAGCAACACAAATAGAATAAACAATTTTCCAAATTTTTAGAAATTCTTAAGAAGTTAACAGTGAATATTATCTTCGTAGAAGCTTTAGAGCAAATGTCAAATTATGTGAAATTTATGAAAGATATTCTGAACAAGAAAAAGAAGTTCACGGATAATGAAACTATTGCACTTAGTGAAGAGTGTAGTGCAATTATTCAGAAAAAGCTTCTTGAAAAATTAAAAGATCCTGGCAGTTTTACTATACCGTGTGCTACTAGTGAAAAATTTTATGGAAGAACTTTATGTGATTTGGGAGCCAGCATTAATCTTATGCCTCTATCAATTTTCAAAAGATTAGGATTAGGAGAAGCCTCACCTACTTCTATTACTCTACAGTTATCGGATCGTTCAGTTACATATCCTAAGGGAGTTATAGAAGATGTGTTAGTAAAAGTGGATAAATTTATCTTTCCTGTGGATTTCATTGTTTTAGATATGGAGGAAGATAAAGAAATACCTATCATTTTAGGGAGACCATTTTTAGCTACTGGAAAAGCTATGATAGATGTTCAAAAAGGAGAATTAACTATGAGAGTTAATGATCAAGAAGTGACTTTTAACATTGCGAAATCTATGAAATACCCTGCTGTTGAAAGAGATAATGAATGTTTTTGCATGAAAATTATTGAACATCTATTGAACGAACATTTTAAAGAACATTTTGAAGATAAAAAACATTTTTAAGAAGAAGAACATTTTACAGAGAAGGTAAAATTTGAAAACAATGATGAAGTTATTTTGGGTAAATTAGAAAATGAAGAATTAGATTATGTTAAGGAAAGATTTGAGATGTTGGATATTACGGAAAATGCTGATAAAAATCTATTTCCATTAATTATAAAACCACCTGAACTTGAGATGAAATTATTGCCTAGCCACTTGAAGTATGTATTTTTAGGAGACTCATCTACATTACCTGTTATTATATCTTTAGAATTAAATGATCTGCAAGAGCAAAGACTATTGAATACATTAAAAATATATAAGAAAGCTTTTGGTTGGACCTTAGCTGATATTAAGGGAATCGGTCCTTCAATCTGTATGCATAGAATTATATTAGATGAAAAATATAAACCAAAAGCTGATCCACAATGGAGATTAAATCCGATGATGAAAGAAGTAGTTAAGAAGGAAATTTTGAAATGGTTAGACACTGGAATTATATATCCTATTTGATTGTGTTTCTAAGAAAGGAGGAGTCCAATTTATTGTGTTCCTAAGAAAGGAGGAGTGAATGTTAAAATAAAAGAAAATAATGAATTAATACCTATCAGACAAGTTACTAGGTGGGGTATTTGCATTGATTATAGAAAATTAAACACTGCCACCAGGAAAGATCACTTCCCTTTACCCTTTTTAGATCAAATAGTGGATAAACTTGTTGGGCACAAATATTTTTGCTTTTTAGATGGTTATATCGGTTACCATCAAATTCTTATTGCTCCTGAGGATCAAGAAAAGACAACATTTACTAGTCCTTTAGGAACTTTTGCTTTTCAAAGAATGTCTTTCGGATTATGTAATGCACCTGCAACATTCCAGAGATGTATGATGTCCATATTTAGTAAGTTAATTGATGATGGATTGAAAGTATTTATGGATGATTTCTCTATATTTGGAACATCATTTCACACATGCTTAAGTTACTTTGAAAAAGTTTTAGAGTTATGCGAAAGGACTAATTTGGTTCTGAATTGGGAGAAATGTCAATTTATGGTTGCAGCAGGAATTGTGTTAGGGCATAAAATTTTGGAAGGTGGTATGAAAGCAGACCCTGTAAAAATTCAAGTTATATCTAAACTAACCCCTCCTACTAATGTTAGAGAGGTTAGGAGTTTTCTTGGACATGTTGGATTTTACAAGCGTTTTGTTAAAGATTTTTCAAAAATTACGAAACCTCTATGCCAACTTTTAGAAAAGGACAAAAAATTTGAATTTACTAAAAGCTGTTTAAATGCCTTTGAGTTATTAAAGGAAAAATTAATCACAGCCCCTATTATAGTTTCACCTAACTAGGAGAAACCATTTGAACTGATGTGTGATGCTAGTGATTATGCTATTGAAGCTGTTCTTGGACAAAGGTATGAAAAGATCTTTAAAGTTATATATTATGCTAGAAAAACTCTTAATGATGCACAAATTAACTATATTGTTACTGAAAAAGAGTTACTAGCAATTGTGTATGCTTAGATAAATTCAGATCTTATTTAATTTGAGTTAAATGTGTTGTGCATACTGTTCACTCTGCTATTAAATATTTGATGCAGAAGAAGGATGCTAAACCAAGGTTGATTAGATGGATACTTTTGATGTAAGAATTTGATCTTATGGTTATTGATAGAATATGAATTGATAATCAAATTGCTGATCATTTGTAAAGATTAGAAAAAAATAAATTATCTGACACTAACAATGAAATTACAGACAGTTTCTCTGATGAACAACTTTATAATATTAATGAATGGAAAGTATCATGGTATGCTGATATTGTTAACTATATTGTAAGTGATATTTTACCACCTATGTTGACATTGCAACAACAAAGGAAATTCATTCATGATGCAAAAGCATATTTTTGGGATGAGCCTTATTTATATAAACAACGTAAGGATCTTATTATGAGGAGATGTGTACCTTATGAAGAAACTGAGCTGATCATTCAGAAACGCCATGATTATGAATTTGGAGGACATTTTGGGATTGATAAAACTGCTTATAAAATTTTACAAGATGGATTTTATTGGCCTACCCACTTTAGAGATGTTTATAGATACATAAAAACTTGTGATCGATGTCAATGAATAGGCAATATATCTAGAAGAAATGAAATACCTCTGAATTTCATGTTAGAAGTTGAGATCTTTGACGTTTAGGGATTAGATTTTATGGGACCATTTATTCCTTCATTTGGGAACTTATATATATTAATTGCAGTAGACTATGTTTCTAAGTTGATTGAAGCACAAGCTTTAAATCGTTATGACGCTAAAAGTGTTTCAAGATTTTTAATGAAAAATATTTTCACTAGATACGGAATGCCTAGAATGATTATCACTAACGGAGGATCCCATTTTAAGAATAAGTACATTCAGATATTGACAGAAAAATTTAATATTATTCGTAGAAACTCTACTGCCTATCATCCTCAAACTAGTGGGTTAGCTGAAATTTCTAATAGAGAAATTAAACAAATACTTGAAAAGACTGTAAACCCTAGTAGAATAGATTGGTCCACTAGATTGGATACTGCATTATGGGCTTACATGACTGCTTATAAAAGTCCTATTGGAATGATTCCTTACAGACTGATTTTTGGAAAGACTTGTCACTTACGAGTAGAATTAGAGCATAAAGATATTGGGCGATTATAGAATTCAATTATAATTTGAAAGATGCTGGTAAGAAGAGATTGTTACAATTAAATGAATGGAAGAGTTAAGAAATGAGTCTTATGATAACGACATAATTTATAAGGAAAAATTAAAATTATGGCATGATTATAAAATAAACCAAAAGAACTTTGAACCAGGACAAGAAGTTTTTCTTTACAACACTAGGCTGAAATAATTTCCTGTAAAATTGAAGTCTTGTTGGTTAGGACCCTTTACTGTGACTGAAGTTTATACTTACAGAGCTGTTAAAATTGAAGATCAGAAGACGGGAAATAGATTTAAAGTAAATGGACAAAGATTAAAATCATATTATGAGGGTAAAAGACCAAATTTTAAAGAGGTTTTAATGATCAGACAACCTGAATAACACCTGATAAATCAGGCTGATGATGTTAAACCAAGTGCTTTATGGGAGGCAACCCATGTTTATCTTTATTTTTTTTGTGATTATAGTATTTTTTATTTAAAATTATCATTAGTTTGTGGTATTATTAAACTCTACTACTCTTATTTACCCTTGAAACATCTTAAAAATTGGATCCATGAAGAAAAATTGGAACGCATTCGGACCAGAGCTAAACTGTGCAAATTTTGCCTTGGGTGCTGACGGCTCCCTCGATGCCACCGATGGTGGGTTTTTCTGGAGAGTCCAGAAAAAATTAATACAGAGGCTCGCCAACGGCGCCATCGACCCCACCGACGGCGAGACCGGCGAATCGACGATTATGTGGGTTCAAATGGCAGTTTTTGGGCAGGAATTGTCTTTTTAAACTCAAAAAATTGAATTCTACTTCATATTTTCCCTCCAAAAATGAAGTGAAACTCCACTAATTTCATACCTATGGCATCCAATTCCTCCGATAATCCCAGAATGTGAGTTTTCAATTGGCAAAAGTTTATTAGTGCGGAAGCGCAACAAATCTTCAACAAGTTGCTGACAAAGAAAAGATTAATCAAAGAACGAGGATTCTTGAATCACGGATTGAATAATCCCACGACAAATATTGAAGAAACTATAGTGCGGCGAAGATTAGAAGTGTTGTGCTACACTACTGCTGTCGTGGTGGTTCCTGTGGTGAAAGAATTTTATGCAAATTTGCATGGAATCAACCAATGAGTTGTTTATGTGCGAGGAAGATGGATCACTTTCACTCTTGCACGGATCAATGAATTATATATGATAGAGAATGTTCCTATCTGCCATTATTTCAGTTTCATCCCAACGAGAGACCAGATGCATGAGATTTACCAATATTTAACGAACAAAACTGACGACTGGGAAACAAGAGAAAATGGGTATGTTAGTTTTTCTGCAATACTCCTGGATCCCGTTTCAAAATATTGGCACTTTTTCATTTCTACAAAACTGTTACCGACAATGAAGATCGCTAAAGTTTCTAAAGAAAGTGTCATTTTGAATTACTGCATCCAAAGGGGACTGCCGATTGACATTAGATCTATAATTGTGAAGTCAATTTTGGGCCTGATCATTCATGGATCAACTTATGGGCTTAGAAACCCCTCCACAATTTTCTCAATTGGAAAAGGAGGTACAAAATTTCATGAATGCGACTAATAATATCTCCAATTTCTTCGATTATCTAGACTTGAGGATGAAGGAACATTTCGAGCACTCTGGACATTTAGAAGATAACATGATACTATTGATGAAGAGGTTAAAATTGATAGAGGAGGATGCTACTGAAGAATTTCGTTCATGTACAATCAAAGGGTGATCTTAGAGGAGAATCGAGTACCGAATCTGAAGATTAGTAGAGTTATATTACTACCTTTCTGTCTATCTATGTATTTTGATTTGAACTTTCTATTTGCTTTGCTTTAGAATTATGATTGTAGATCTCTGTATAGTTGAGACTAAGCATAGGATGTTTTTGTTTTCAGCATTTTGAGTGTTGTGGCTTGGATTGTGATGCTGAATTAATGTATTGAGGTTGAGAAAATACCAAACTTAGGTGTGTTATGTAACATATATTGTACCCCTTGGAATTTATATATAAATGTGATGTTTTGTGTTGTGAACATTTATATGTGCTAAGTACATCATTTAGTCACTTAAAATTATGTCTATAATGGCTAAATGTATGTCGTTTAGGCTTGGAATTGATCAAAATTGCAAAAATCCAGAATTTGGACAAAATCAATATAGCCCGTCGACGGCGCCCTCAACGCCGCCGACGACAGATTTTTCCCAAGACTTATGATTTTAATTCCAACAGAGCTCGTTGACGGCGCCATCGACCACGCCGATAATGAGCTTACAAAAAACACCTTTTACCGTGATTTTGACCAGTTAACCGCCACTATTCATCATCACCTTCCTCCTAAAAGTGCCATTTTTTACCTAGGGCTTGAAAGATCTTGGATTGGGAGGCAATTTCAAGGCTTTTTGACACCGAATTTGATCATATTTAGGTAAGAGCTTCACTCCAAGCTAAAAATATTTGATTTTCATCATGGATTTTTTCCCCATTAAGGAGATCCAAAAAGTTTGAGAATGTGAAGAAAATTTAGGAAGAAATTCATGGATATTATTGTTGAACTATTTAAATTACCATTGGAAGCCATGATTTGCACATTTGAAGTAATTTTTGGAATTTTTCTATAATTTGATCAGAAATGGCTCCTCATCAAAAGAGAAAAGTTGAGTTCAAGAAGTCTCGCTTCGTCAATGCGATGGCTCAAACAAAATTTACTTCCATATTCAAAGGGAAAAAGTGCATACAAGATCGAGTTTTTGAAAGTCCGAGAGGAGAAATCGAATGAGTTATTGCAGAGCGAATGTGAGAAAACTTTTATTACACTACCAATAAAGCTGATGCAAATGTTGTGAAGGAGTTCTACGCCAATGTGATTTATTCTGATGGCGGAATCGTTCAAGTGCAACATTTCCTGTTGAGTTTACTACTGCCCGCATCAACACTTTTTATGATGTCCCAGACTCTTATAGCTGCCACTATGAAGCCTTTAGTACAATGGAAGGCCCCTTCAATGATGTGATCAACTTTCTCAGTGATGGAAAAGGAACATGGAAGTTAAAGCAGCGAGAACGGGTAAATTTTTGTGCTTCCGTGCTGAATGTCACCTCTAAGGCGTGACACTATTTCATTTCCTCTACTCTGTTACCGACCTATCACCATAGTGAGGTAACTAGAGATCGAGCTATTATGAATTTTTGTATTCAGAATAGTAGAACTATAAACATGGGGAGAATAATTCTTAAGAAAATTTTGACTACGGTAAGGAGTGAGACTATTGGAGGTCTAGGACATTCTGGACTTATTTATACAATTTATAAACTTTCTGGAGTAGAATCTGGAGATGAAGAATGGGTTTATCCTATGAAACCCATTGGTAAAGCTAATTTGAAGACTTATGAATCCATGAGAAATGGAGAACTGGGAGTGGAAGTCAAGAACCTTCTACTAGTAGAGATGTCCCCTCTACAGTTATGACCTTTCACCTCTAGTTCCCCTATCCTCTCTGATTTGATGAATGAGTTGACCTTGCAGTGGAAGAGCATAGAATTGATAAATGAAAGGATTGAAGTTTTAGAACGTCGACACGATTACAATAGTAAGTACCTGCAGAGGCATTCAAATTTTGAGGTAGCCTATTATGAAGCTCAGGATCGACATTACAGAGGTGAGCCTGATGTTACATTCCTGAATGCCCCTGATATACTCAGTATCAACCCAATCCACCTGCTGATCAAGGAGATGAAGATATAGCTTGGGATTTTGATATTGAATGAAATTGATGTACTTATGTCTGTACTTTTATTTCTGTGAACCTTTCTAATAGAAATGGATGTTTATGTATTTGGACTTTTATTTTTATTTTGTGTACTTGGATAATTTTAATTTTTGCTATAAAGTTAGTGTTATAGTTAAATTTGCATGTGTAGTTCAATAGATGTTGAGTAGTATTGTGGATGGTAAAGTAATGTGATTTTTTATTTTGCATTTCAATTTTAATTGTTTTGTTTAGTATTGTGGTTGTGTTATGAAATGCTGTGATTGTTTTAGTTTTATACTTATTTCAAAAATTCATTACCCAGAAATTCCTCTAATGATTTATATGTGTAGAAAGCTCCTAATATTAGAGACCTGATGAAGTAAAATTTGAGAAGGCTTGCAGAAATTTCAAAATGATGAAAATGCCTACAATACTGAGGTATGATTTATATTTATAGTTTTTCTTTCCACTTGTATTATTTCATATTTAAAAATTTAAGTTTGGGGGAGGGAAGAAAAAGATTAACTATTAAATGTCCTATATTTCAATATTTTCAAAAATTATTTATATGATTTCATGTAGTGAATTTAATTAAGGTAACTATATTTTTGTAACTATTTAAATATTATGGTAGATTTAAAAAAATATTTTTGTAATGAAAATTAATTTTTGTAACTTAAGATATTTAGTATAAGAAAATAAGATTATAGTTAACTATTTAAAGTAAAGGAAATTATATTTTGAAGTATTAAGAATCTGGAAATTCATTTGAGAAGAAAAGATTGGGGCTCAATGATGTTAAAATTATTAAATATTTATAAGGTAAAGAAATGCTTTGAGTTTCAAATTTAGGGAAAGAAAAGTGAAGTTCAAAATCATTAAAGGCTATCCAGATATAGTAATCCTCACTTGAAAAAGGAAAAAGAAAGGATTGAAAACAATCCCTGAAATGAAAAGAAAAATATATAGGATTGAAAACAATCCAAATGAAAACGAGAAAAGAAAGAAAAAATTATGGAAGTGAGGAGAAGCTTGAGGAATTGTGTAATAAAAAATTGGCTTCACTGGACCTACTTAAAGGGAAAACTTAAATACATTCCTGAACTTATACTTATGGAATATGTCTTTTACTAATAGAGTTCTCATGAAGTTCCTATCTTTTGAATATTCTAAGTGAATTAATAATACAACATATAATCATTCTTGAAATAAATAGAAGACTAGAACTCTTAAACTTGATGATTAGATAATCTTGTGGCTACAGAGTTAATTCAATTACTTGAATTTTTTTTGAAAATCTCACTATGATATTTATTTAAGTCAAACTTATAATATTTCTAAATTAAAACTTTACTACAGTAGATCATAACTTTTATATAGTACTAA
>NEWO01000053.1:2383495-2397538 GCA_003013225.1 Phalaenopsis aphrodite
TGGAGGGAAAGTGAGAGATTTCTTCCTCCTTGCTACTTGGAAGAGGAATTTTGTGTGCTGTAAAGAAAGGAAGAGATTCAGAGGAACTTCGAGGAGTACTCTTGGGGAGAAATTAGAGATAAGTTATTTACTTGTTGTAGTTTATATGACTTTAATTTTATATATGAATTCCGAGTTTTTTTGTGTCTTCCCCATGAGATCTGAGTAGTTTTCTTTGTCTTTCTCCTTGTCTCGAGATTTGTGAAATGGTGATTTGAATTGGTGAAGCCATGAAAATTTTAAGAAATTGTGATGATCTTTTCACTTCGATCTTAATTTACTTTCAATCTGGCCAATTGATTTGTTAAAATATGTTGAGTTTTACAGCTAAAATGAAGATTACATCCAAGATTCAGGGATGTCAAAGCCCTTCAAAGTTGGGTGCAAATAAATAGAGAAATAATATTATCGGGCGTAGAATTGGAGATTTTAGAGTGACAGACTAAATTCCCAATTCGGTCCTATCATTTGCGTGTTGAAGTGTAGATGTTAGCCCTCGGGTGAGGGGAATGTGGGAGCTCCAAAGTGAGAGCCGGTATCCTCCAAGCCTAGCCACAGATTCAGTAAATAAGCGTAGGATTAGTCAATGTTCTTTATGCCTGGACCAAAGGGTAAAGAATGGGTATGCTCCTATTTAGCACAATATAAATTGAACTAATTCACTTTATCCATTCACTATAATTTCTTGATAAGGAGAATGATGTTTTCTTATATATTGAATCTCACAATTAAACCCTCATTAGTATTATTAGTTATTTAATAGTTATTAAAATTATCTTTTTATTTCAATTGCCTATTAGTAACAGATAAGCAAATTGAACTTCGTTGTTGTGATTAAAGTATTTCTTTTCTAAAATCTTAGTTCGCAGTTCTAAACCACTCCCTGTGGGATTGATATCTAGGACTCCATCAGAGCCATATATTACTTGAGCGATACATATACTTGCATTGATAAGTGTGACTTTACAATTATTGAATATTTATTACATCCATATTTATCTTGTATTTTAAGCATACATAAAGTCACTGGTCAGCTCTCCAATAGACACATGGTGTTGTGCCCCGGTGAATCTTTTAACAAACAATTATTCTAATTTAGAAAATGTTTTGACTGACCCGTTGGGTAAGTCAGTGTACCACTCGAAAGCAATTCTTGACAAGTTGCTGACGAACTGCTAGCAGAGTAGAGCCTCATTATTCCTTGTGTTGCCACAACTAGCTTGAAAATGTGATATATGCTCTCTGTGATTTCCAATCCCATCAAATATTTTGGAGTTTGGGGCCACAAAACCCTTGGAAAAATGCACGGCATCAAACTCTTCCGGGTAAGGTCTACCCTTTAAAATTGATGCACCGCCCTTGAATTGGGCTATGGCGTCCCACACTTGTTCAACCATTTGTTTGAACTCCTTTTCTGGCAAGACACATGGTGGAGAATCTTTCTTCGGTTGCTCATCTTTGTTTTCTGAAGTAGCCTCTCTTCTTTCATCTATAATGTATATGATTTTTGGCTGATTAATCTCTGGAGAAGCCAATTGCGGTGCTTGTGATTGCCCCTGAATGGTGGCCTTGGCGGTCATAGCTGCAGTCATCTTTTCTATTCTTTTCTCCAGTAGACTAACTTGCTCATCTCTTAAGAGGATAATCTTATGCAGCTCATCTACGACATTCTCTTCGGTGTGAGGTTGAGCCTCGCATGCAGAGGTGGTGGCTCTGGTTTCGATCACATGTACATCCATGAAATCCTACTTCAGGTAATCATTGTAATCAAAATCTTCATTGTTGCTATTGACGGAAACTCTATGTTCTCTAGCTAACTCAAAAATTTTAATCCTGAGTTTCTCAACTTTTTCCTCAATTATCGATTCCTTGATTGCTTTAAGATCAATAGGACCCTGATGGAAATCCTCTACTTGTTCCTCCATCTCAACGGGTGTCTTCTCAGGAGCCTAGGCTTTGATGGCCCTCTAAACTTTTCTGTTACGGTTGCTCCTTTGAGTACGGGTCAGCGGTATAGTCCCTGAACTTGATCTGATTTCAAACATGGGTGGTGGGATACTTAATCCCTCAGTCGACTCCTCAATAATCATCACTTCTTTCCCCTTAGTAGCAGCGGGGCTAGTAGGTTTTGCGGGTGTCGCGACGGCAGTAGCTTTAGCCTTCTTTCAGGCAAGGAAGTCTTGAAGGCAGTTCAGGTTGAATTTTGTAGACGACTTCTGCATTTCTGGAGCGACGATCTTCATTACCAAGAACAGGGCTTTCCCGAGGATGACCTCGAGATCTTCAAATTCAACTCCAAATTTGATGGTAGGAGCAAGGTTACGGGCTTCATGGCTCGTTGGCAGGTTGAAGGAGAAGGTCAGCGTTGGGCAAGCCATTGCAGCAAGCTTGAAAACAAAAAGTTTCAAGGTTAGCTACATGGCTAAAAACATCGTAATTTTTAGTGCAAACACTGAAAGTAGAGGTTGATCTGTAGACCGGGCGGGTCTTAATTTATGGGTATTTTAAAATATTATTTAAGAAAATGTATAAAATTTAATTAATATAAGAAAATTTCAAAGTGCGCGCAGCACAACACGATTTAGTTTAATTTGCGGAATAGCAAATCAAATTTGGAAGGGAGATGTGAAGTATTTTAGGACCCAGTGCGGGACCTATTTAGTGGCAGAAAATGCCCAGGTGAAACTAGTCCACTAATACACCTATTGGGGGTCCAACCCCACAAAAAAAATTAAAGAGTCCTAAATGGCCTTCTGAACCCTTCTGTTCAAAGATGGTTGAACAGCTAGTCCTGAAGTCTAAGGAGTTAGTTGTACTTTCCCAAGATAGAAATGGGTAAAGTATACCAACAGAAGAAGGGTAATTTGGTGGACATGGACAAATTATCGATGTGTGAAAATAATATTTCTTGATTTGAATGGAGAGAAAAGCTTGTCCCTAGCGGGATCGCCAGAAGTTGTCAACGCTATTTTTGGCTAGTGGGGAGTTGCCTGTAAGAAGCTGTCGGTCACCGAAATCAAAATCTCGTCGCGTGCTTTGGAAAGAAGTTGAAGTTTAGAAAAGTATGAAATCAAACTGACCCCATATTTTGCATAGTTTAAATGAAAGAGCACTTTATCTGAAACCCTATATCTATCCCGAAGGATAAACACGAGACTTGAAGATGAGGCTCGATCAAATAAACTAAAGAATATATGACATCCGTCTGGTCTGTAAAACCTTTATATTTGCTGACAAGTTCCCATATTTAATATAAAGAATTAAATTGGGTTTATATTAAATTTGGTTCAGACATGCATCCTATAAGGGCAAGCCCTTATAGTTAATTACATCTTAAATGACCAAAGTCACGTAAGAAGACTCTCTAAAAATTAAGAAACATTATCTTCAAGGATTTCAAATGGTAAGACTCTTCAATGAGATCTGACTTAGAGGTGTGAAAGGGGATTGGTTCAAATTTGGAACATTTTATTGTGGAATACAAAGGAGGAAGAATTAGGGGATGTCATGGATCCAGAGGAGAACCCTAGTGACTTCCCAAGCTATCCTAATGTTTGGCTTCAGTTTTAAGGAGAAAAATTTAACTGTTTTATCCTATCAGTTTTATTTGTTAGAGCTTACATTCGTGTAAAACTATCACACAAATAGCCTGAAAGATGTGAGGATTTAGGTCGTGATAAACGACAACCTCAGAATCCTAAGACGAGTTACGACTTATATTGTATAACAGGACTATACAAAGGCCTAAAGATAAGGTGAGGATTTATGTTGCATAATCAAGCAACCTCGAAATCCTATGGCTTTGTTGTTTAAGCCTAAGGAAGGAAGACTGGTTTAGCTGGGGAAGACAGGTTTTGTTGTTGATGATGGTTGTGCTGCACACCAAGCTAGCTCCAAGCTCCTTACCACGACGGGTTTGATTTCTCTAGTGTGTTAAGTTATAATGTCAAATCAGGTGGCCCTATGGTTAAAGTTCTTTAAATTTTATGGGGGCATGTTAAAGTTGATTAGAGCGACACCGATTAGGATCCTACGGTTCCCTCCTTCCAGCACCACTATTTTCTATTGGATTAAGTTAGTCGAAATGAACTTATTAAACTCAACTTAATGAGTTCCATAATTTCATTTAGATCGTGGGAAGCCTCGTTGGCAACCGTAGGTTACCTCCTCCAAGGGATTCCCGATCATCTGATAGAGATGTCTTAATTTAGCTGAAGTTGTAGTTTTGTGTGGTGTTTGTGATTAAATTTTGAGTTGTTTTATATTTTGAATGTTGTGGAGGTGAATTTCATCTTGGTTGATTTTAATTTTAGTTTTAATTTTGGTTTGGTGGCTATCCTAATGGTTTTAGTTTTCATGCAGAGTGACATCGTTGTTTAGCATGCAAGTTTGTAGTTATTAAAGTATACTATGAAAGTACAAGAAAGACAACGCTGAAAACTGTAAAAGCGTACCTGGTGAGTCTTCTCGTTCCACTACCTGAAACTTAAAATGCATGTTAAGGCAGTTTATATGAAACAGGGAAGTAAACTTTTGGTAGTTTTCCTAACTCTATGTCATATCTTGATAGATCCCTATTTGATCAATTAAGGATAACTTCATCCAGCAAGATATATTAAGTTTAGTAGATCTCCGAGATGTCCAAGAGATCTAGAGAAAGAAGCAGGTTAATGTTATTTTCTCGTTGCCTGGTGGAAAATCATGAGTTCTTTTAAACTTATTATATCACTTAATAATTCATCCTATAAATACCCTTAATGGTCAGTGAACATTGATGTCTCAATTATCCCTAAGAATACGATAATTATCACTTGTAATTCAATTTAAGAATTATGTGGGTGAAGACTCTTAAAGAGGCAAGTTAATGTTGTTGGAACACTTCGCTAAGTTTTAAATCTAATTGGGCTTGTAATGTTTGAAAGATGTTTTATTTTTAATGAATTTACTTTTCTAATCCTCATTTAAATAAAACTTGACTTTGCTTAAGTCACTGCTAAGCTCTTAAGACCTAGGTGAGTGTCTTAATTAGTTTTGAAAAGATTGAGCTTTAGGTGATCATGATTCATGATTTGGATTTTATTTGAACATTAAAATAGAGGTGTTAAATTGATTAATTATTAACTTCAAAAGTCATACCCCTAAGTCCTAGATTCATTTTATTTTAATAAACTTCCAAATTTTAATAATTTAGAAATTTATTAACTTATCTTTTTCAATTAAGAAGGTGAGATTGGTTTCTACCAATTAACCCCTTATGTTCAAGCATCAAATAAATTGATTAAAATCAGATGTTACCCATTTTATCTTCTTAAATTAAGCCTAAATGTTAATTAAGGCTAATTTTCCAAAATTACACATTTGCCTCTAAGGCTCTATCACTTCATAATTTGTCAAACTCAATTCAAATGACTTTAAAATTTTTTTGCTACCTCATCCATGAGTCAATTAAGACATCATATAAGAAAATATGATTTTTAAAACATTAATTTAATTTATATAATTATTTCATGTAAAAATAGGATTTTTTAAAGAAAATTCCTAACTTGACTAAGATATATTCTAATCCCTTGAAATTTTTACTGGAGGTAGCCTTAGACTAGAGAAGTCCTTTGACCAAATTACATGATTTCTTGAATTTTATTTAAGTTATTAAATTTATTTTAAGTTCTAGGGTATTTACTAAATATAAATATTTTAAACAGAGAAAAGTAAGTTTCATATTTTTGAAAAGTCTACCCAAGGTCAGAGAACTCGGAGGAGAATATTTTATTTTTTTTTAATTTTATTTGATTTATTGGAATTATTTTTGTGGAAATCCATTTTTTAGCGTTTAAAAATTATTTTAAGCTTCAAAATACCATATCTTTATTTACAAAATCAGGAAAAATATCTCAATTGTTTTTAAGTGCTTAGAAAACAATTTATAATATTACCATGAATTTTATTATTTTTGTGATTTTTATGAATTTTTAATTATTTTAAATATTTAAAAATAGGCTAAAAATGAAGTTTTTATTTTAATTACCATTTTATTTTTATTAAATGCCCCTAATCACAGAGAACTCAAAAAATAAGTTTTTATAATTTTTTGAGTTATATTTTGATTTTAAAAAATCATTTAAATGCCAAAAATGATGTTTATCTTTAAAAAATCAACTTAGGATGTTAGATGAACTCAAAATATTTTGAAACTTTTATGATTAGTTCTCTGGACCATAAACCATTGTGAAGATAAAAAATCAAGTCATTTAAATGTTTATATTTTCCAAAATTAATTATCTTAATGACTTAGGGTTTGTGAAAATTAGATATAGTTTAAATGACTTAACCTATGAAATCATTTCCAAAAGCTTCTCCGGTCATAGTGGACCATCCAAAATTTTCTTGGAATTTTCTAATCAATATGCTAATTTAGATGGTTATGTTAAGGAAATAATGTGCAAAAAACTTGAAAAATATGGATCTCTATATAGGGACTTCCTTTGACTTTGGAAAAACCAGAAGATATTTCCCTTGATATAGTCTACAACATGCCAAAATTTCAAGTCAATGTGATGTGTCAATATGCATGGAGAATCAAATGATTCCAAATAGTGTTTAATTAATTAAAAATAAAAAATGCATCAAATGAACTTGAAATTTATTACACATTGTTTTCCTCGGTTCACTGAGTAAGAGGGTATTTTTATTTTATTTTTTTGATTTTTTTACACAAAGTTATGAATTTTCTAAGTTAGGGGTATTTAAATAAATAGTAAAAAACCCTATTTATCTATTTAAATTGTGTGTGCCAACTCAACCTACGATGGCTCCGAAGCTCCACACGGCACGCTTCCATTTGACGTTGTCATCCACCTCAACGCTGACTTGACCCATTATTTATGTCCCGAAGCACTGTCCGGCTCGATCTCCTCCATTCATTTGATACACGCTCGATAAAATGGCTCCCCACCATCATCCCCGATAGAATGATCATGTGACCGTCCACACTAAAATCCTATGATCTCATCTTAGAATCAACCAAATCACTTTAGGTTTGATCCTATGGACTCTTCTAAGCGAGACGAACACATCCATAAGACAATCTTGCAATTAAATTAAGCCTAATTAAATGGAGAATCGAAATAGGCTCGGGATGAGGTGAGGTTTTATACCTTTGCTCTGAGAAGTGTAGCTTCAATCAGAAGGTCTTAGCACGTTTGTTGGGGTCCAAGGAGCCTAGGGATTGAGTCTCTGGTCTTGGTGTAAGGTCTAGGTATGAATTCGATCACGACCAAATTTGGGTGTTGGTCGAGAGCTATGGTAGAGGCTCCATGGAAGGGGGATTTTATGGGGCTTTAGCTTCTTTCTTGGTTGTGAAGGTTTAGGTAGAGTTAATTTGAGTTTGGTGGAGTGTGGAGGTGTAATGAACTATGTCCTAGTTTCCAGCAAGGTTTCAAGCTCAAAATTGAGCTCCGGCAATGAGAATTGGTGGGAGATAGTGGTTGGAATGCACTGAGGGGATCTTACGGAAGCTCCATGGGAAGTTTTGAGAGACCTCTCTAAGGAAAGTTCAACACACTTCCCATGGCCGTGGAGGTTAGTTTTTATAAAAATGGCCATGGGGTGGCTCTCTGGGCACAAGTTTGGGTGCATTGTGGTGCTAAGGTGGAGGGCAGAGGAGCTCCATCAATTAATTTGGTTGAGCTGGCCTCTAGGTTTGATTTGGGTGAGGTGCCATGGGGGTGGCTCTTTATTTTGAGCTTTTTCGGCCACTAGGCTGGTCGGCTGGCCAGGGGGAGGTGGCAAGGAGCTCAGGGAACCCAAGGGAATAAGTCACAGCAGTTTAGTGCAATGATACCTAATTTTGGTAGGGATATCTTAAGCACATGCATTGTTTGAAATAATATCCCTTAATTTAGAGTAACTTTGGTCCATGGCTTGATTTAGGTGGTTTCATGGTGTTTGGACTGGTCACTAAGTCCAACTAATGGCTGTGGTGGAGTTAAATTGGTGACTTTAGGGTGGTTAGGTCACATTTAGTGCATGGGTCCAAGTGGATGCAAATGACCAAATATTGGGTTTGGTCTAGGCTAGCCATGTTAATTGGCCCAAATAAATGTTTCATTCAGTGTAGATGGTCATAAGGAACAACTTTGGTGAAGGATGGAAGTGGTTTTGAGCTCAATTGAAGGGTCAATTTGAGAGAATTTTGAATTTTAGTCAATTTGGTCATGTTGGGCTAGGCTTGGGTCTTGCTTGGGTTAGCCTTGGGCTACGTCCAAATTGAATATTGTAAATGGTTAATGGAGACACTATTAAGAGTTTTCAACATGAATTGGATGCCATATTGGGGGTTAAAGAAATCAATTGGGTGAAATTTGGGGACTTAGCTAATTTGGGGCTAAATTTGGGAATTTTGGATTTAGGCCAAAATCAAATGTATTTGAGGCTTCACCAAGGCCAATTGATGGCTGATTTTGATGTAAAAGAATGTTATAAAGATTTTTCAGTATTAATTGGGGCCAATAAACTAGGATATGGTCAATTTGGTGAGATTAGGTCATATGGTCAAAATTGGGGTTTTGACCTAAATCAAAATTGGGCTAAAATCATGAGCCAATTAAGCTTGGATTTTGTTTAGCTTGGCCATATCAAAAGTTAATTTGAGTTTATGATTGGAATTGGGTCAATTGAGATCAAATTGATAGACATTTGAGTTGAGTTTGAGGAAATTTGGGCCCTTAAAGGCAAATTTGGGGGTTTTGATTAAAATGGTCAAATTGGCCAAATTGGGTCATGTGGTAGTTGAGAAAAATGAAATTACAAATATTTGGGATTTAATAAGATTTTTTAGGAATTTTTAAAATTTTGGGCTATGGAGGGGTATCTTGGTAATTTGCGGGTGTTTAGGGGTAAAAGGCTAAGTTGGGTATCTTGGTAAAGTTGAGATACCAACCACCACCAACAAGCCATGGACCAATGGAAACGCCATTTTGGGTCCTCTACGTAGTGATCTTAGCCAAACCATAGCCCTAGGGCTGGTAAGTTTAGGGAACCATCTACATGAGTATCCCAAAAAGATCAAGGGACCTAGGCTAGAAATTTGAGTTTAGGGTTGTGAGTGAATGTGAGTGTAGATGAGTGTAGTGAGTGCCCTAGCTCTAGATCAACACCCAGGGTCAACCCTAAGGCCCAGCAGTCCTAAGGGTGACTCATCTTGAGTTTCTCTTATAGTGACCTCACATACTAAGTGCTAGAGGTTATAACCAATATGTGGAACTTCAAGTTGATCAAAGAAGATGGTAGAATTTCTAGTGGTGAGGGTGGTTTTTTTAGTTTTTTAAGAATAGTCAATAGGAAAGTCCTATGGCTAGACCTTGGGCTACTAAAGAGGAAAAGCTAAACCTCAACAAAAATTGAGGTCAACATTATGACCTGAACAACTAGGAAAAATCATATTGCACGAGTGAATGAAGGAAAGGTAGTCCATAGGGCAATGCAAATAGATAGAGAAATATTCTTTGATAGATTCAAATTAGAGTTTTAATGTGATAGGAAGAAATGCTAACCAAGTTTAACCAGACTTCTTTACGCTCTCGAGAGAGGGTAAAGAAGATGATTGCTCATTTTCTGTCACTAACTACAATTTCTATTCTAAGTGCTTGATACACGAAAATAATATGTTGTTTTAAGTATGTATTTTATGCCTATTTTAGGTAATATTTCATTTAAAGAAGGGATTTTTGTTCTTTTGTTGTATGTATAACATTTTTAGGCATTTAGAGCAAAAGTAGCAAAAAGAATGAAATTTGCAGCCAAAACAAAAAATTTTGTGAATCTAGCGCATGATGTGCTGGTTGATAGAGCCTTAGCGCATGATGCACCAGATGTGTCAGAGACTAATTTTTTTTGCGGATTAAGGCGGTTCGAGGCAAATTTTGCACTAATTTTCAATGGGACACTTATTCTAAACACCTATTGGAGTAATTCAATGCATCTAGACACTTTGCAAAGTTATTTTATGAAGGGATATGTCTTTTGAATCCAATAACACATCTTTTGAATTCAAAAGAGTTGACTTTTAAAGGGAACTTTGGAGGGGAATTTGAATTCTTTTTGAAAGGAGGCAACACAAAATAAAAGAAGAAGACTTCAAAGAGTGTGGGTGTAACGTGAAAGAGGGTGGCATGAAAGCTAAGAGGAAGAGATGGAGAGAGAAAGTCAAGGGCTTGGAGATTTTCTTCTGGGGTTGTAAGAGGAGAGGGAAGGTGAGAGATTTCTTCTTCATTACGTTTTTAAGAGAGATTTAAGGGTGCTTGTAAAGAAAGGCTTGGAGAAATCTTGTAGGGATTTGCTTGGGAAGGATTGTGAGATAAGTTGTGTCTTTTATTTCTTTTATTTTGTAAACTTGTTTTTATATGTGAAATTCATGTTTTTTCGTATTGTTCTCGTGAATTCTGAGTAGTCTTCTTTATCCATCTCTCTACTTTGAAATATGGTTTTGTTAAGAAGTAATTTTGTTTTCTATGGTTTTAAATGTTAATAATTTGTGATGATTTGAACTCCAATCTTCATTTACTTTTTGATCTGACCAATTAAAATGTTAAAATGTGTTAAGAAACAAAATTTTGAAAGAGCTATGATTTTTACAACATGGGGAGAATCACATTTTATTTCATGGAAGAGTATGTCATCCATGGAATTGAGTGCAAATAAATAGAGAAATATGCTTTGTTAGATGCAAAAATGGAGATTTTAAGGTGACAGATTAAAATCCCCAATTTGGTCGAGTTGATTGGAAACTAATGCGAGATTGTTAGCCCTCAGGGGAGAGAATAGTGGGAGCTTTGGAGTGGCCTTTGGTATCCTTCCAACCTAATCACCGAATTTGGGACCAAACTCTGAATTACTCAATGTTCTTTATAGCACTTAGAAGAGGGTAAAGAATATGTTTGCTCCTATTTGGTAGAAAACAACTTTTATATATATATATATATATATATATATATATATATATATATATATATATATATATATATATATATATATATATATATATATATATGTTTTAAAATGATTTTAATTTATTCACAATCCATATGCTCATTGTAAGGGGAAGGATGCTTTCTTAAATTTGAACTTTCCGTCAACAAAAATTTTGTTTAGCTTTTGTAATTTTACTTTTGAAATTTTAGTTTCTGGTTTAGTTAACTTTGTCTTGCTACTGCATTTTAAATTGCATTCACTTTAGTAGTTAATAATTCAAACTTCACACTTTCTTTTTTTTTAGTTTAAATTATAAATGTAGTTTAAGAACTATTTACAAGCATTTCCAACTTCCTTGTGGGATCCATATCTAGTACTCCATTTGAGTCCTTTATTACGTGAGCGATACATATACTTGTGTTATTTTTAAAATGGGATTTGGCAGTTTAAAAGAGTTTTAAAGATACACTATATTTATTAAAGTTAATATTATTGGGAAAACATTTCCTATTTTCTATTTTATCCGTCGAGTGTATTTTGTAATATTTAAAAATAACTACAAAATTAATACAGTAAATTCACCCGCATCAAGTTTTTGGTGTCGTTGTCGGGGAAGTAACTGAAAGTAGTAATACTAAATTATTTTATTTTTATTCTAAAAAATAAAACAAAAAGAGTGTTCATATTTTAGCTTGAACATTCTCTTATTCAAGCGTGTTTGCTGATTTTCAATTACTTGTTTATTTGTTTATGCGTAGTGTAAGCTGTGAAAATTTAGTACCTTACAATTCTAAATTAGAAAGAAGTATTAAGAAAATTTGAAAACAATAAAAATATATAGATCATATTAGCAAAATGGCTTGCAATTTGGGTAATGCTGGAAATGAAAATGAACATCATTAGAGACCCTTAAGAGATTATGCTCATCTTTCAACAAACAAAATTTATTTGAGTTTACAAACCCCTGTTGTAGCTGCCAATTCATTTGAGTATAAACCTACTATTATCCAAATGGTTCAAAACAATCAGTTTGTGGGAACACCAACTGAAGATCCTAATTTAGACCTTGATAGTTTTCTACCATTGTGTGCTATATTTAAATATAATAGAGTGTCGAATGAAGCCGTCAGACTTAGAATTTTTTTTTTCATTTAGGGATAAAACTAAGATTTGGTTAAACTTGTTAGCACCCGGATCTATCAGAACTTGGGGAGATTTGTCAGAAAAATTCTTTTCTAAAATTTTCCCACCTTAAAAAACTGCTAAGCTTAGAAATGATATTACATATTTTTGTCAGTTTGAAGGAGAATCAATTTATGAAGCTTGGGAAAGATTCAAATACCTCCTTAGAAAGTGTCCACACCATGCAATGCCAGATTGGCTAACAATTCAAACTTTTTATAATGGGTTGGTTAGATCTCATAGATCTATAATTGATGCTACTATTGGTGGATCATTAATGTCAAAACCATTCGATGAAGCATATTCATTAATTGAAGAGATGACTACTAATAATTTTAAACGACCCTCTGAAAGGGTAAATTCAAAAAGAGTAGCTAGTATTCATGATTATGATGCAATATTTATGTTAGCTGCAAAAATAACTGCTATATCAAAGAAGATAGATCAATATGGATTGCTTATTCTCAAACATCACCTATGCTTGAGGAAAATTCATTGGGATAAATGATAGAATCTTAATCTTTTTATGAGACTTTAAATGTAATAAATAATCATTATAATAATCCTTATGTCAATTCTTATAATCCCAATTGGAAGAATCATCCAAATTTATGTCTGTGTAATAATAACTCTAATATTGCAAATCTGCAGTAGAGAAACAACACCACAAACCCATTGGGAAACTCCAACAATCAAGGAAATCTAACTTCTAAACCTTATCAACCCCCAGGATTTACATTTACAAAGTAAGGAGAAAAAGTTATCAATGAAAGAATTGATATTGCAAATGGGAAGTTAGTTATAAAGCCAAAGAGCTGCAATTAGAAACATGGAAAATCAATTAGGATTTATTGCTACTGCAATTAACAATAGACCTCCAGGAACATTGCCTAATAATGTTGAAGTAAATCCTAAAGATCAGAACAAAGAGCAAATTAAAGCTATTCTACTTAGAAGTAGAAAAGAAGTTGAACTTGAAAAGGATGAGGTGAAAAATGAAAAATCAGATGAAAATTTTCATTCTAAGTCAAAATGTCCCATTAAACCAATGAAAATCACTATATAAAGACCACCACCTCCATTTACTCAAAGATTGAAGTAGAAAAATAGAGATAATCAGTTTTTGAAATTTTTAGAAATATCGAGGAAATTAAAAATAAGCATTCTATTTTTTGAAGCTTTGAGGTCAAGGGCTTGGAGATTTTCTTCTAGGGTTGTAAGAAAAGAGGGAAGGTGAGAGTTTTCTTCTTCATTACACTTCTAAGAGAGAATTGAGAGTGCTTCTAAAGAGAGAAAGGCTTGAAGAGAACTTCTAGAGATTTTCTTGAGAAGGATTGTGAGATAAGTTATTTTTTATTTCTTTTGTTTTGTAAACTTGTTTTTATATATGAAATCCATGTTTTTTCGAATCTTTCTCATGAATTCTGAGTAGTGTTCTCTATTCTTCTCCCTACTTTGAGATATAGTTTTGTGAAGAAGTAATTTTGTTTTCTATGGTTTTAAATGTTAAAAATTTGTGAGGATTTGAAATTTTATCTTCATTTACTTTTAAAGATGGCCAATTGAAATGTTAAAATGTGTTGAGAAACATATGTTCCAAAAGGGTTCTGATTTCTACAACATGAGTAGAATCACATTTGATTTCAGGGGAGAGTATCTCATTCATGGAATTAAGTGCAAATAAATAGGGAAATATACTTTGTTGGATTTAGAATTGGAGATTTTAATGTGACAGATTAAAATCCCTAAGTTTGTCCAGTTGATTGGAAACTGATGCGAGATTGTTAGCCCTTAGAGGAGTGGAGAGGGAGTAATGAGAGATCTAGAGTGGCAGTCGGTATCCTCCTAGCCTAA